>JACXGM010033278.1:0-12291 GCA_016801145.1 Umbra pygmaea
CACACACACACACACACACACACACACACACACACACACACACACAAACACACAAACACAGGGACACTCCCTTTATCTTTCTATGATCACACACACTTGGCTGACAGCTGGTCGACACCCTTCGTTGTGTGTTCAGTTCCTTACAAGAGAACACAGACCTCCGTTAGATTGGAGGGCCACGACCCATAATTCACCTGGCACGCAGTCACCGGTGTCACCACAAAGCTTCAGACGGTGAAACACATTGGGTGCCATGCCCTTTTAGAGTGCACGGAGAGGGAGGGAAGAAGTGTGTGCACGTGCTGTCCTAATTCCATTTTACCAGAATTCCATAACTGCTTTACTGACCACACTTTGGACCAAATTATTTCCTACTTTACTTACAGTGTTACATTGCGTGTGTTTGTCTGTGTGTCTTTGTGTCTTTGTACTGTGGGTGTGTGTGTTTTCTGTGTGTGTGTGTTTGCGTGTGTTTGTGTGTGTGTGTTTGTGTGTGAGAAAGAGCTAATAACAGAAGTGTTGATAGATGTGCTCACTGTGACCTCCAGCCTCTAGAAGAAATCCTTCACATTCCTCTGTCATCTGTTAAGACTACACAAGCCTGAACCTCCCAGGCACAAGGCTCATTTAGAACACACATATAATACACATACTAAATGTATGCAACTTCATAAACATACAAAAGTTCCTGCATACTGTAACCCTTTCACGTGAGGATGACAATAACTACCCAACTAACACAGCTGTACACAGTGGATGATGGTATATAATACGTTTGTTTCCATTATTGTGCTCCTTGTTATGGATTTGTATCATTGCTAAACTATACTACTGACTGGTTTCAGCACTCACTTGAAGTGGAGATTCAAATCAGGACTCCTCCTCAGACACTCCAGAACTGTCAAGTTGTTTTTCTTAAACCATTTACTTTTAATTTGTTTGTTTTTCATCCTGCTGGAACATTCGCAGTCTTCAAACAAATATACGGTTTTTGGACACTGTGATGAACATCGCAATTCTGCTGATTTCACAATTGTTTGTTCACATTCCAGGACCCCGGTTCCAAGGGCAGCAAAGGAACCCCGTAGCATTACTGTACGCTGATTGCAGTATTTCCATTTGGTCATCGGTAAACATAAGAAGACACCACTGATGTAGAATCCTGAAAGCCTGAACTGTTACGAAACCCACCTAAACAGTCCTGAGAAGACAGAAAGACCCGTGGACTAGTTAAACATATGGGGCCTACATTTCACAAAGTTGCCAAACTAAGCCACTGCCTCACAGCACAACTGCGTTACAGTGGCTACGGTTCGTATCCTGGCCACGGCATTCCAACGATCCCGGGACTCCAGCACGGGGCAGCGTACATTTTACAGCAGGGTGGAGGATAGTTGGATGAGGGGGTACCTAGTCCCATCGTGTGTAGGTTGGTCATCTGTAAATAAAAGCCTGGTTGTATAGTTTCAGTGTTATATCAACTAGGAGTTGACCATGGGAGAAGCTCTGGCAGTACAAGTTCATTGCATATGTAAAAATATAATACAAATAAGTATTACAACAAGAAAATGCCATCCTTAAAAACAAATACTAGGCAGATTTCATCATTTTCATAATGCCGTCGGGTCATTTGATGGTTCTTGCGGATTTGAATGTATGAATTCAGCAGTCCCACGAGGTAATAAAGTGGTTTGCTGTAAACTTCAAATACTCTTCCTCCACCTGGAAATTGTACTCCTAATTCACCACATGGGAGCGTTAGCACCTCATTTACACCAGCTCAAATTGGACCAACCCTACTAAGATTTTTGAATTATGACATTGTAGTTCCGACAAGAAAAACAAACAAGAGCCACGTTTTGTTCCCTTTTTCCCCTTAATGAGGTCAGGATGACTGTGTGTGTGTGTGTGTGTGTGTGTGTGTGTGTGTGTGTGTGTGTGTGTGTGTGTGTGTGTGTGTGTGTGTGTGTGAGAGAGAGAGAGAAAGTTATCTATGTTAAGTAGCTGCGTAGTCCTCCTAACTTCCATACTGTAATTTAGAAGCCTTTCATCTCTAAGCCTTATGATCAAAACCTCTGTAGTGTCTTTGTATAAATCTAGGTGATTTACAGTTTCAGAGTGGAGGGGAGGCCGGAGCCCCTCGGTGAGGAGAGCGAGAAAGGGGAATAAGAAGGAAGAAAAATGTCTCACTAGTCACGACCCTCTGTAGCATGGTTCTGGTCAAGCCAGCTCACCCGACCGCCATAAGAAACCCCAGACCCAGCATGAAGTATTGCTATGACTCCACAGCTTAGTGGCTGGTCCTGGAAAGTCCAACATGTCCTACCCAATAAACATTGCATGTGAAACCCCATAGAGCTGCTTGTGTATGTTGGAATGAGTATAGAGACAGCGGAGTGGTTATGGGGTGGCTGCTCTGGCACCCTGTCCTGGCCGTGTGGTGTTCAGGCCTTCTATTCCTAGTGGGCTAATTACAGGATAGAATGCTGTTCAGTTGAAAGCAGTTGTGAAGCTACACACACAGATGCACACATTCTGTGTTCAGCAGCTGAATGCTGTTGTCTCTTATTTACGCCTTCTCTTTTATTTCCACTCCTTCACATTTCACTTAAGTCAATATAGTCTTCTTTCTCCTTTTACTCAAGTTCCCAACATAACATTTTTGTTATGCCCCTTCTTTAGTCTCCTTCACCCTTCACTTAATTTGTATTCACCTCTTAAAGTAATCTTTGTCTTTTCACTAATCTAATGTTCACCCTTTAAGGCAATGTCCCTGTCAGCCTTTACTAAATTCTTCTTCGCCTGGTCACTAACATGTCCTGTACTCCTTTACTAAAGTCTTCTTCGCTTGTTCACTAACATGTCCTGTACCCCTTTACTAAAGTCTTCTTCGCTTGTTCACTAACATGTCCTGTACCCCTTTACTAAAGTCTTCTTCGCTTGTTCACTAACATGTCCTGTACCCCTTCACTAAAGTCCTCTTCACTTTTCATTGAAGTCCCTGACAAACTTTCCTAAATCTTTTCACTGACATTTTATTTACCTCTTCGCTGGTTTCATTTAAAGTCCTCATCATCTCTTCTGAAAAAACTCAGTTGTCCTTCACTAAATTCTCCTTCACCCTGTGTAACGATAGTGAGAGGCATTTTGCCCTGCTGCTCTGTAGACAAGAACCCTGGTTTCATAATGGATGCAACTTCTGCTGGAAGCCAGGCAAGTGTGGAGATGAGTAGGATGACTCAGGAGACACTGGCAAGCTGGAACACCAGGCGGGCCACGGGGTTGTCGTTTTCATGTTAGGCTGCAGGGTTAGATGGTACTAGAATAAACTCTTCACCTTTTCACTAAAGTCTGACACTTTCACCCTTTCACGTGTCTGCACCTATCACTCACACTTGACACAGTGTTGACATGCTTATCTGAGATAGCCAAAGGTCAAAAGAACATTCATGTTTAGACGGTCGGGGCTGTGAAGCATTATGTGCGTAGGGTGGTTTCATGGCGACGGTAAGGCTGTGTGCAGTACATGATAAGGTTGTTCGACCGGAAAGACACTCTCAGAGAAGCACTCTCTCTCTTTGTGTGTCTGTAATTCCTCTCAATCACGCCACTGATAACAATCAAGGAATCTGTTCCTGCACGGCAGATAAGCTTTTGCGCGGCTCGCTCATTTACAGCATTCCACCCGTGCACAGAACCTCAGAGATGCACGCTCAAACATACACACAGAAATGTCTTGCAGGCCTCTGAAGCCTTCGTGAAGCTAGCGAGTTAAAGTCTCGCGACCACCCACTCGTAAAATGCACACCAGCATGCGTGAGCCACATTAGAGAAAAGGCCTCCCTATAAACTGCACATTATTAATTCTAAATGATGTCATTATCGTACGAAACATATTAGCTACCCTAACTAACCTCACACAACGCCTACACAGCATTAGTAAACAAGGCTAGAAGTCATGTCCAACCACACCGTCGTAGCCGAGTACAGCCCATCCCATGTTCAGTAACACAGCAGCTTAATTACTAGCCTGTTGAGCTAATGGAAATAGAAGAAGTGCCAAACAGCTGTGTGTCATGAGGGAGAAGAGTCCGTGTGGTGTCTCAACTCTTTTCAACTCTCTGATGTGTGAGCGAGTCGAGCCGTCATCCGTACCATACATGCGGAACATGCGGGAAACACCATGAGGAAACATGGCCTCCCAGACCACTCATTTAGCCTGCAACCGGCTGTCTTCACACAACGCTAGCAATTAGCACTGCACTTGTGGCTGTATCTTCACAGAAGATGATTTATGTGTGCCGTGTGAAGTGGTACTTTCACTTTTTTCCATTTTCAATCGCCTTTTTGAAGAACACTCATTTACCAAGATGCGCAGCTGTAAGTCAGTCGGGGCTTACGTGTGTACATACCGTGTGTTGTGTGTGCCGTCCACGTGTGTTGGTGCTTCGAGTGTTCTAGAGTGCACAGTAGCGTGGCTGTGTGTCCAGCGTTGCCCGATAAGACAGGAGTAATCCCACAGCAAGTCCTGTGCACACTCTCCCATTTGTGTTGACAAGCACGCTTGCACGCTCACAAAACACACACACACACACATACACATACACACATACATACACACACGCTCAGTCATCGCCCAGGGAATCAGGGCTTTAGCAAAGTGCCACTGTCCCACCCGCTCCATGAGATTCATGTCATAATGGCATTAGACAAAGCTGATGATCGTTACATTTTTCCCCAGCAAGCTTTTTTATAATCTTTGTAATGCTCTCCATTTTTCTGTCACTCGCTTGTTCTGTCTTTTTTTGGTGGTTAAACTCTGAACTTGAGTTATTCTCTTCTGGTGTGTTGTTAAAGGCCCACTGTGACTATTGTCTGTCCAGCTGCAACCTGCCCCCTAACCGACTGGTATGTTTAAATCTTTTGTCTCACAAATGTAAAAATGTAAGTACACACACCTTCCAGTGTATCTACACACACCTTCCTTCGATTTCTTGAGGTATTACTGCACTGCAATAAAAGGTTGTAACCGTTCATCTGCGTTAGTGTCTAGCCTGATTGCATAGTGGATGTGTAGATTCTGTGTGTGTGAACAGCATGTGTAGTATGTGTGTGGTGTCTCTGGTCTAAGAGGCTGATGTGTTTGCAGAGACCTGGTGATGTCTGTATGGATGTGAGCATCACTGAAGATCTCCTACTGTTTGCCCGACACGTTGTATCGTCTCTACTGTCGCCCGACGCCCTGCCTCAGCACCGGGGCATTTTCCATTGTGTTTCCATGGTAGCCGGTCAAACGCAACGCTAGCAGCATCTCTGGAAGTCAGGGCTGCAGACCGAGGCTGTACACCCAGAAGGAAAGCAGAGGGAAGCAACATGGCTAGTACAGAGTCAAACCACACTGAATGACTCTGTGGAAACTTTAGCCCAAATCAGCCCAGCACCACCTCAGGCTCTGTGGTCAGCTCATCAGCACAACACTCTGGCTGCGGGGGCGTTCTGAGATCATCCTCTAATTTAGGTTTCCTCAGAATTCAGGTCCAATTTGTAGGCATATTGTAGTTGTTACTGTGTCTGACCTCTCTGTTTGATTTCTATCTTAGTGTTCACTGGAACCAATACATACAAACACACACACAGACAAATTGGTGAAAAAGCCTTCTTCCCCGTTTTTCAGTTTTCCAAACCCTTATCCAAACCTTCTTTAGATTGCCCAGCGGGAACTCTGAGCAGCGTGAAATCTTATCTTGGGCGGCAAATGTTTGAGAGGATTCATTAGTTAACAGAAACACTCTGAGAAATAAAGGACAGCATTTAAATGGAGGTTAGAGATTTGCAGAGAAACGGATTACAGCTTTTCATCAGCCTTTTCTATCCCCGCCTCCCTCAGTAGTTCTCTTTATCTGCAGATTGTGCTCTGACCAATTTGTTTTGGGGCTTTTAAACATGGCAACAAAAGGCTGGTGTTGTAGCCTGGCCTCTAAGCTGCTGGGAGAATGTGTTTTTCTGTCCCTTATGACGGAAACTCATTGGGAAGGAGGAATAAAATAATAAAAGTGTCCCAAATGGCACCCTTGTTTCTATGTAGTGCACTACCCTTGACCAGGGCTCATATTGCAATTAATGCACCATGAACGGTGGTTTAGTCGTGATGGATTTAGGACTGCTTTGTGTTTGCGGTAGAAAGAAGGCGCTAACTTGACTTCGTTTGGGCCAGGAAATGGAAATTTGAGGGATGTATAAATATCTAAATATTCCATATGCTGACGAGGGATTTGCAGTGTTTAGATTCACAGCACATTTGGCACATTGAGCTACAGTACACACTAATATTTGTGAAGTAAAGTGTGAAATATGTAAGCATCCCATAAAAGTGGCAATGGTTAAACGGAGAGGATTAAAGTGTAACTTTTCCGCTCAATTAACACCCTGTTCCCTAAATGGGGCACTACTGACGACAGAAAACCCTATTGGCCCTGGTTTGATAGTAGTGCACTATATAGGTTGTACGGTTCCGTTGTGGACGGTAACCCCAGCATCTTACTCTTGCCCTGGCCACGCTTCATGAACTTGACCGCCAGCAGCACGGCCCACCCTCTAAGTGAGTTGGCATGACTTGAAAGAGTCATGTTTCACCTTGTAAAGAACAAAAAGCAAGAGTCAACCATCTTAATAAATAAACCAATTGCAGCCTCTTGGCTATGGTTAGTCCACTCTTTTCATTCTATTAATATGAGAGAGAGAGAGAGAGAGAGAGAGAGAGAGAGAGAGAGAGAGAGAGAGAGAGAGAGAGAGAGAGAGAGAGAGAGAGAGAGAGAGAGAGAGAGAGAGCTGCTCAGTTCACGGTGGTCTTGCGATGTAGTAATAGAAGAACACGGTGCTCTGGTTCACTCCACTGTAGATTAACTGACCCATAAGCACCTTTTTCCTCCCTCCCCCTCTCCCAACACCCATCCTTCCATCCCCCTCTCCCACTTTGGACTCTTGGTTGCGTTGTGGATGTGGTTTATGGAGTTCAGAGCGTTGGAGGCTCCAGTCCAAGCCAGAGTGACCACAGCAGTGTAGCCCTGTTCCAGTAATCCAGCCCACAGATCTCCTTACCTGACCACACACTAATGTGAGTTACCACCCTTGGTGGTGGTCAGTGCCTGGGTACGTGCCCGGCCCCTCTTCCTCGTGTGCCCGGCACCTCTTCTTTGCTCCATTGGCTGATGGAATCTGGTTTACGGGGAACATGGACGTTGTTTTTTTGGGAGACACTCAGCTAATCTTTCCTCCCCTTTTTCACCTACCCATCCAGCTGGCTTCAGTGATTCACGGCAGTCACGGTTCTAGGCCCTGTGCCAATCACGAACACATCAACACCAACAGGCTCAGTGAAACGGTTCAGGAAGAAAAAGCAAGACCTGCTTGACTTCGTGTTGGAATTGACCAGGTTAAGCTTCAGAAGATTTCTCTTCTGGCCTGTGAAACATTAACATCTTTTTGAATGTGTGGTGAGCATTTCTGTGACTGTTAGCCTCCAGCCCCAATCCACCTTCCTCCAACCCCTTATCCCAGAGATCTTGATGTGGGGCAGCCAGGGGGACGGAAGCAGAGAGTGCGGTGCAGAGAGAGAGTCCATCCAGGGGAAGGTGGCCTCAGGACATGCTGAGCTCTGGCCACTCTGGTCTGAGTGGGCAGCTTTGAAGTCAGGCAGGGACCCACTTTAGTTTTTACTGCGCCCCTGTGTGTTTTCCACTGCTATCATAAACACCTTGATAAGCCAGTGCCAAGGCAGCTGAGGGAACACAGTGCAAACATACAACCCACACACACTTCGTACACACGCACTTAGTCTCACACACAAACGCCATACAATACACACACACACTTAGTCCCACACACGCGCACCCTCCCTGGCCGCCTCTCACCACCAGCCCTGAAGACAAATCTTCTGTATGATGGATACCCTTTCATTAGCTTCAGAAGTGTATGCGTCTTCTTCACCCGAGCCAACCAGACCTCATTCCCCAGTGTCCTCAGTCTTGTTTCTATATTTTTTTTGGTTTCTCACTCCATATGGTTATAATTTCAGATTTCCCCATTTTCAAAGGTTCTGGAACCAAGTGTTGTTAATTACAAAGGGGACTAGTTTTTTTGAGGCCCTTTTGTGCTGCCAAGTGGGAGACCTCATCACTGACGGCCTGCTCTTCGTATCCCTCCTCGCCTTACTCTCCTCATCTGCGTTTGTCCGGGAAGTGAAATATCCCTGCTCTATTAACGGGACTGAGCAGATGGTTTCTGTTTATGTATTGCGAGACGTGACAGAAAGGGCAGGCTGCAGAAAAACAAAACAATGGATGTTTTGGGGCACATGCCTTCTTTCCAACATGGAGAAAGAAGGGAAACAATATTTCTGAGAATCGTTTTCTCACCCTCTCACCCTTGCTTAGCCAAGGAATGGCCTTCCACGCAGACTGATGTCTCATACACATGGAAAATGAAAGGGTTAGTGTGTGTGTGTGTGTGTGTGTGTGTCTGTGTGTGTCAAGACATTTAGCCTGTTTTCATAGCGGCTTCCCAGGGATGGTGAGGTGTTATAAATAGGACGTGTCAAACGGAGCACCAAAGGCGACGTGTTTCCAGAGGCAGCAGGGCAGCTCAACACACCACGGACCAGAAACGCTGCTTTTTAATTTTGGCTTTCCAGCGGCCTAACCCACTGACGCCTCTCGGCGAGGGCCTGTATTTCAACAAGGCCACAAAAGCCCCAACCCTGGGCACTCCTCGTTCGGCCGGGTGCCTTTTGGAGGAGAGAGTGTACCATCAGCAAGAAGTCATGTCCCGGCCAGCCTGGCCAAGCCTCATCTGTCAAAGTACGTGGTGAGCCAGCCAGCCATGGAGAGAGGGAGGACGAGAGGGAGGACGAGAGGGAGGGAGCCATGCTGGGCGGCTTGGGCCGCAGAGGGACCAAAAAGGGGAGGGGGGCAGGACGACCGGTGGGTGGCTGGGTGAGCGAGAGAGGAAGCTCCCAGATAAACAGAATGCAGTGCCTAAACTCCTAATCACCCTGCGCTTCCGTTTCCAGACTCTATAATTAGAAGGGTCCTTCTTTTCCATGTATTCCCAGTTGACGCAAATGCTTCTTGTGGCTTGGCACCTCATTTGGGGCGTGGGTTTAGTTTATTGCCAGGGCCCTGAGCTTCCAGCGTCAGTTTGGCCTGTTCTGATTTGGCCTGCGTGAATTGCTAAACCGTCGTCTAGTGCTTTGGCCTCGCCTGCTTTGTTTTTATTTCCTTCCTTTCTCCCTTTCTGTGACCCTTTTTCACTTAACTGAAGGTCCCCGTTTACCTCACCTCTTTACCTTGCACTGTTCAATTGCTGCTGTTTGACAACAGTGAACACTGTATTGGCCTGAATGGTGCCATTTTCTCTATATATGGTCACTGTTCAAAAGTAGTGTACTAGGCAGGGAATATGATGTGATTTGGGATGCTGTCTGTGAGGTCTAAAAGCAGTGTGGGTGAGCTCATCTAGCCCATATTCTTTTTGGGGGTGTTTTTTTCTTCTTCATCCTTTTTTCATGTGTCGCAGGATTCTTATAATCTGGTGTCATTGCAGCCTGCTTTTTTACATTTGACATGCCACCCAACAAAGACATACTACTATTTACAAATCTACTGCAACCTCCACAGAAAATAGCCAACAATGGAAAATCAGAAATTGTTCTGGCATTGAGTTTGGAGGCTTTGTGGTAAAAAAAATACTGCATAATTCCTCTGAATTTGCTGGTTTCCAGTTAAACTTACACCATAGGCATCCCGCATCTGTCGGGGGGGTTGCGGAGCTGCCGATGTAGCAGGGTAAGTGGGGAAATTGCACAAGACCGATTGGAAGGGTAGAAAAAATATTACAGCATAGGCAGACAAACCAAAATTTTGTTAACAGAGAACACTTCAAATATTATGAGATTTTCTACAATGTTGTTAACTAGCATATGGAACAACTCTGCAAAATGTTTCCCATTCAGTTGGAAAATCTAATCGATTAGCAAATTCAACACTTTACCACATTCTATATATGTGTGTATAGGTTTCTTTAAATGATACGTCCTTAGTTTTGGTAGCCAGAACTCCAGTTTTATCAAATACAAAACTACCTCCAAGGAGCAGTGAGTTATGGCTTTGCGTGGCTATGTTTGTTGCAAACCCAAGGATCACCTACAGTAATAAACACAATTGGTTCTGTGAAGTATGGTGGTGGCAGTAATATGTTACATGTAGGTTCCTCATCATCAGAGATGTGTCAGTATAGAAAAAAAGATCTTCAATCCTCTCCTAGGACCACAGATGTTCCATAGTTTTGTTGGAGCTCTGAACAGACACACCTGATTCATTAATGAAAGGCTTGATGAGAGAGAGTCCACAGCGGACAAGCCAAATCAGGTGTGCCTGTTCAGGGTTACAACAAATCTGTGGATGTATGGGGTTCCCTGAAGACCTCTTAAAGACCTCTGGAAAAGAAAGGAATATATACAGAATGTTCACATTTTAGCATGACAACCACCAAAAACATCAAAGCTACAGTGGAGTGGCTAGGGATTTTTTTTTAAATGTCCTTGACTGGCTGAGGTGTCCCATCTTAAATGTGTGGAATGACGTGAAGATTGCTGACAGCTGACTCCCCCTAGAAACTTCACAGAACAGTTTTGTGGAGAAAGAAATAATGTTGTCAACAGAGAGCCAAAGTTGCTTCCATAAAGTGTTGACTGAGAGGGCTGGAGACATTTTTAATTATGTACAAATTATATATTTCAAATTTCAAACAATCAAAATTCAAGTGCATCAATATGTAGGCACTGACACAAATTCAGTGGTGTTTTTTCTAAAGGTAACTGTATGAATTTGGTAGAAATATAAGTTTTTGTGACCCTGTTTTCCGCGCTTTGTCTTGGACTGCCTGTGATCTGGTTTTAGATCTGGGTTTGTTCACGTGTGTTGTTTACAATAAAGTCCTAAACTTTCTACAGTTAAATGAGATTCAAACAGAACTGTTAGAAATTAATGGGCCCAGAGTTTTGCTTGGCGTAGTGGGCTAAGTCGCTGCATTGGAGGACAGTCTACATCAGTGGTCCTCAAACCCTTCCATGGAGGGCCTAGTGTATGCTGGTTTTTGGTCTTTCCCTTCAATCAGAGAATAATTAGGACCTAGACTGCCAGGTGAGGGGAGATACTAACCAATTATTGAGCTACTCCATCAGGCTTGTACAAGTTAAAAGTGAAAACCTGCATACACTAGGCCCTTCATGGAAGGGTTTGAGGACCACTGGTCTACATCATGATAGTCACTGATTCAAGCCTGACTATGGATTCTCCGGCTTTCCCACGCACTATATTATGTCAGCAACACAAACTCGGATTTTACCTTCCAAAATAATAGCGCTCGTAATTCATGACAATAGTTACTTTTAATTCAATACATAGATAGAAAGTGGGCATAGACCGTATTTTAGTGGGTCAATGTTCATGTGTTGCTAAAATTACTCTATTGTTGGATAAAACAGACTCTAGTGAATGTTTTTCAAATATATCGTGTTTCCACGAGACACTGACAATATATTCAATCAAATTCTGTGTACAACATATTTGTCACTGTTTTTAATGAAACGTTGTAATTGAAAACATGTTAAATGTTTGTTTTTGCAATCACATACTCTTTCTTTACACACAGTACCATTGCATGATTTGATTACAATTCACTAGCTTTGTAATGACTTCACAATGATTACTGCAATAAATTAAAACAAGCACTATTATTCTGAAAGAACAAATCAGAGTTTGTGTTGCCGGAATAATATAGTGTTGCCAGGTGAACGTGTTAGCCCCCCCGCTAGAACCGGGCCTGGATAAGCCAAATCATCTACCTTGCCAAGTCACTCTCCAGCAATTCCTTGTGTGCAGATAGGGTCCCTGTAAATTTAGTCGTGGAAGTGTAGTTGGTGAGCGTATTCATCCGGTGCATGATCTGACTAAAGGCTTCTGTGTTGGATGAGCTGTGTGAAAAAGATCTGTGGCGTGGTGACGTGGTTGGATGAACCTGTCCAAGGAGTTGTGGAGCTGCCGACAAGGCAAGGTCAGTGGGAATTGGGAGGGGAGGAAAATAAGGAAAAACAAATGAATGGGCCTGTCATCCGAGGTTACACATGAGCTGTAGCTTGATTGTGTGTAAAGGCATGCACGCACGCACACACGCACACACACACACACACACACACACACACACACACACACACACACACACACACACACACAC
>JACXGM010033279.1:0-12337 GCA_016801145.1 Umbra pygmaea
GTCTACATGGTAATGGCTAATAGGAAGACAGGTGATCTACATGGTAAATAATGAGGTGAGACAAGTTGTCTACATGGTAATGGCTAATAGGAAGACAGGTGATCTACATGGTAAATAATGAGGTGAGACAAGTTGTCTACATGGTAATGGCTAATAGGAAGACAGGTGATCTACATGGTAAATAATGAGGTGAGACAAGCTGTCTACATGGTAATGGCTAATAGGAAGACAGGTGATCTACATGGTAAATAATGAGGTGAGACAAGTTGTCTACATGGTAATGGCTAATAGGAAGAAAGGTGATCTACATGGTAAATAATGAGGTGAGACAAGTTGTCTACATGGTAATGGCTAATAGGAAGACAGGTGATCTACATGGTAATGACTAAGGTGACACAGGTGGTCAACCTGATAATGAATGTGGTGAGACAGGTAGTCTATGTAATGACTGAGGTGAGACATGTGGTGTACATGGCAATGACTGAGGTGAGACAGGTAGTGTACATGGTAATGACTGGTGTGAGACAGGTGTTCTACATGGTAATGAATGAGGTGAGACAGGTGGTATACATGGTAATGACTGGTGTGAGACAGGTGTTCTACATGGTAATGAATGACGTGAGTCAGATGGTCTACATGGTAATGACTGAGGTGAGACAGATATTCTACCTGGTAATGACTGAGGGGAGAGAGGTTGATTATCTGGTACTGAGTGAGGTGAGACAGGTGATCTACATGTAATGAATGAGGAGAGAGGTAGTCTACATGGTAATGACTGAGGTGAGACTGGTGGTATATATGGTAATGAAAAATGGAACACTCCAGCCTGCTTGTGTCTCCGAATACACTCTTGTACCCATACAGACCTTGGTTGTTGGCAGATGCATTGGGGCTCGTCCTCCATGTAGAACAACATTATTACAAATGCTTTTCTCAATGTTGGTGTCATTTTTGAAAGATGCTGTAATCTCATCTATCTCGGTTATTTATCCATAATTGTCACTCGTCCTTTTGCGGGGAGACAATTGTCTGTCAAGATAAATTAGCATGTCATAGAACATTTTATATTAATCAAGAATCTTACAAAATGTTTTAAGTATTATACTAATGAAAAAATACGCTGATATACTGTACAAAACATTCACCTCTTCCTAGCTAGATATGTCCAATTGAAAGCATCCGTTCGATTTCTGTAATTGATGCATCTGCAGAAAATGCACTGCAACTGTTTCTATAATGCAAGAGATGCAAGCCAAATCCAGTGTTCTATTGAAAATGAATGTATCGCTGCCGTACCAAACTGCATCGAGGCAACTGGTCTGACTGGGGTATAAGTCAGCTTTGGTTATGTTGCAGAACGTACTAAGAGGGGCTAGTTTTGTAAATGGACTGCTCATTTGACAGCGATATGTTGATAAGGTAGTGGAACGTCAGCCTCTCGTGTCATTTGCGAACAGCCTTGGTCTCCATGCATGGTTGTGGTGCTGATTTTCTGGGTCGTAGGTCACGTGGCCTTCACGTGTTGGCGGTCATGGTCAGCCTTCCTCTGGGCTATTTGTATTCTTCACTGTCAGCACACATAACACCGTTGTGACTCTTGAATTGAGATTTGAAGTGTGTCTTTCTATGTGTGCATGCTTTCACGGACGTCTATGTACAGCTCTGTGTGTTCACTGATGTTGCAGGTAGGGATGTACTGGGCCTTTGTGGATTATCTGGAGGAAAGGGCCTCCTTGCAATTTCTTGTCATCTGTCTTTTTCCTTGACCGGCGAGAGGGTTTTGTGGAAGCAAAATCTTTCATGCCCTATAATCCCGCCCAGATTACAGGAAGGGGCTGTGTGCACGTGTCCCGTACCTTTTTTTTCAGGACAATAGTCACCGATATGTAGTGACATTACATGACATTGTGAATGTGTGCATATGTGTAGGGGCGGACTGGGGTACAACTTCAGCCCTGGCACTGTATTTACACTGGCCCGCAGTAACCCGCCCGCACAAGCCCGCCCACAGTATACGTAGGCACACATATGCTCGCTACTTCCACTTAACGGTGGTTCTGCTATAAGAACTCTTTTCTAAAACTCTACTAGAGACTGGAAAACAATTGTCTTGTTTTCTCCCTTGTAAAGAACGTTTATATCAAATCTCGAGTGGCAGTCTAAGGACACCATACATATTTTGACATTTTTCTTACCAAAGTTGGAGAAGCCATAGTCAGGCTCGAAACACTGACTATCATGATATACTGTAGCTTGTCCTGCAAGGCAGCTACTTAGCTCACTATGCCATGCAGAGCCGGCACTGTATACGTTTGAGGAAACTACACTCATCTTTATCACAACCCAAGCTAAATTATCGAAAAGTTGATTGAAGTGAAAAAGTAATAAGTGAGATTACATTTTGTTTCATTCTAATTCTATCGAGAGACACGGACAAAACACCAACTCTTATTAGAAAATTGTAGGGAACACATTTTATGAACTAATATGCACATTTCAGATTAAAGGAACACTCCAGACCCCTAAACAGCTCCAAATTGTTGTGCCGGTCATATTTCTAACAGGACAGTCCCTAAAACACCTTCTCAGCATGTTTGTTAATTCCCAACTCGGCCACCGAAAGTAATACAGTCACGTCACCGCAACCTTTTCAAAACTACACCTAATAATAAAGAGATGTTCGATTAACTTTCTGATCTTGATTTGTCTCGTTTTATTCTGTAGTCGACTCTATTCAAAGATTTACGCCAATCAAAATTAACAGTTTGTAGTTTCAAAAATGTTGCATCACTTAATTATTTTCCAGACACTTACGGTGGACAAAGTGGGGAATTACTGAACACGCTGAGAAGGTGTATTTAGGGACTGTCGTGTCAGAAACATGGCCGGTAAACACAGGAATGCATGGAAAACTGGGAGGCACTTCTATGGAGTGAAACAGGTACTAGAGAAAATGGTGGAGAGCATAGGGTGTTGGAGAGAGGAAGAGTATGTTGGTTTGCCGTTATTTTACCAGGCAAGTCAACTGAGAACAGCTTCTCATTTACAGCAACAGCAGAAATTCATCCAGGACACCAGGGTTAACACACCTTCTCTTACGAATAGTGCCATGGGACCTTTAGTGACCACTGAGAGTCAGGACACCCGTTTAACGTCCCATCCGAAAGACGGCACTCTACGCAGGGCATCACTGCCCTGGGGCATTTGAAATTACATTTAGACCAGAGGGAAGAGTGCCCCCTACTGGCCCTCCAACACCACTCCCAGCAGCATTGGTCTCCCATCCAGGGACTAACCAGTTTCGACCCTGCTTAGCTTTAGAAGCAAACCGGCAGTGGAATACAGGGCGCTATGCTGCTGGTGTGCTTTGGGCACAGAGGGCTGAATGCTAGTTTGAAGGTGATTCTTGAGGAAGAAATCATTAATTATTCCGGAATATTTTGTTGAATTATTTTAAACATGGTCGTTTGCCTATTAATGCCTGCAATACAGTGAAGAAAACTATACAATACCAATAATGTCTAATGTAACTGGCCCCTCTAACAGTAGAACTGGCCACTTTCACAAATTTACCAATACCAATAATGTCTAATGTAACTGGCCCCTCTAACAGTAGAACTGGCCACTTTCACAAATTTACCAATACCAATAATGTCTAATGTAACTGGCCCCTCTAACAGTAGAACTGGCCACTTTCACAAATTTACCAATACCAATAATGTCTAATGTAACTGGCCCCTCTAACAGTAGAATCGGCCCCTCTAACAGTAGAACTGGCCCCTCTAACAGTAGAACTGGCCCCTCTAACAGTAGAACTGGCCCCTCTAACAGTAGAACTGGCCACTTTCACAAATTTGGCAGCTTCAGCATTGAGAGGACATTATTATTGTTACTCAAACACTTTCAGCTACATCTTTTCTATTTGTTCCCAATTTTCCTCCCCTCATATTCCCAATAACTCTGGCTTGTCCGCCGCTCCGTAACTCCTTGGACACGTGGGATGGTGAGGGGCATGCACATGGTTCCTACAACTACATGTCACCGAGAAGCTGATTCTTTTTGCACTGTTTATCCAACACGGAAGCATTTAGTCCACAGGGCGAGCATCCGGTTTGGCAAAGTGATGCAAATGCCGAAGTGCCTTAAACATGCATTCTATCGGAATTCCAGCTGGTGTGATTGCAAGAGGTCTGTTTCTGTAGAAGTCTATGAGAAAGTCAGCCACTTCTCAATTGATTTGTTACCTCAGTAAACATTTTCATAATGAGTGTATGGTCTCAATTGCTAGTTTTAAGTCTTCTGCAATACAGAATGATGTAATTCTTTTAATGTATGTCTTGTTGATTTAAAAATCAATGATAAAACAAAGGGCGTTTTAGGGAGTGACTATGATGTGATTGACATTGACTGTGCCAGTTAAAAGCATTACCAACTAACAGCTAACGTCACAGTCAGATTCCACCTCTTGTCTAAAATCATCACATCTGTAACCAAGATGCCTGCACTCTTAACAAACCAATGGGTGACATCACTCATGTTACGTCCAGTACCATACGTCCAGTCTATGCTTTAGTCAGATCATGCATGGGATGAATATGCTCACCAACTATACTTACGCAATTTAATTTACAGGCACCCAGTGTGCTGGAGAGAGACATCCTGGAGAGCGACACAGATAATTTGACTTACGTATCTAAAACAAATCTCTGGCAGCACTATGACAATTTGCGCTGCCTTGTGCAGGAGGTCCGGGGAAAGTCAGATAACCCATAGTCAGGCTCGAACCACTGACTGTCATGAGGTAGACAGTCCGATTTAACCCACTACCTTTTTTTTCTAATGAACAAGTATAACTTTCTCTTAATTGGCAGATCCTTTGGCACATTTGACTTTAAATAGACCAGATTTTTAAGGCCGGCCCATTGGCAGTTTGCCTATTCCCCACTGGGCTAAATTCTTAGGTTTAATGTAGATTATTTTACCAACAGAGAAAATATGTAACTCATTAAACACTCCTTAAATGTAATGTCAACCTGTCGAAAAAAATGAAGTATAATATATGTGTAAAACATCTGACCAGCCCTATCCAATAAAAATGGTTCAGCACCTCTGCCATTTGCCAGAATTGCCAGATGGCCAATCCGCCCCTGTGTGTGTGAAACAAATGTGAAACAGTCAACTCTGGGGTATGTTAGAGAGAATGTGTGTGTCTGTGTGTGTGTGTGTACAGGATGTGTCTGTGTGAGAGGAGAGAGAATGTGTGTGTGTGTGTGTGTGTGTATGTATGTGAGAGGAGAGAGTGTGTGTGTGTGTAAGTGTGTGAGAGGTCATAATACAGCACCTTAGTGTGGCGAGATGACACACACACCATGGCTCAATGACGAAGGAATTTGGATCCATGTTTCATCCAGCCTCTATTTCCAGTCCATTAGTTCCACTGTGACAGGAGATTTTTATCGTTGTGATTTCAGAGAAGATTTAATCATCGTTGGGATTGCAGTGAAATGTGATTTTAGGGCAGGTTTAACTATCCTTTTGATTTCAGAAGACATTTGTTGGGATTTCAGAGCAGGTTTAGCTCTCATTTTGATTTCCAGGGAAGTTTAATAATCGTTGCGATGTTGGAGCAGGTGTAACTCTCGCTAGGCCTGCATGTGTAAATGGAAACATACACAGAAGCACATAGTAGCTCACCACAAATGGAAAAACAGAGACCAGCAGCCAAACCTTCAGGCCAGTTACTGACTTACTAAATCCTCGTGACTGAGGGTCACTACAGTCACGCACATGCTGGCACACTGGCACGGCCTGGCGACAGGTGACAATTAGGCCAGTTCCCCTTACCCCCGCCCACCCAGTTACACCAAGCCAAGCTACTCAGGCAAAAAAAACGACCTCTCCCTGGCTCGGGAGACAGCATGATCGATGCGTGTTTTGGGGAGGTAAGGGTGGCCAGTCAAAATATCCTAGAGTGCCTAGTCTGGTCAATTAAGGCTGTTTGAAACCTCTCCTCTCCCCCCCTTCTCCCATCACTTTACCTCACCCTCTGGTCTTCCCTTTCTCCTCTCGTCACTTTACCTCACCCTCTCGTCTTCCCCCTCTTCTCTTATCGTTTTACCTCACTCTCTGGTCTTTCTCCTCTTCTCACGTCACTTTACCTCACCCTCTCGTCTTCCCCCTCTTCTCTTATCGTTTTACCTCACCCTCTGGTCTTCCTCCTCTTCTCACGTCACTTTACCTCACCCTCTCATCTTCCCCCTCTTCTCACGTCGCTTTACCTCCCCCTCTGGTCTTCCCCCTCTCCTCTCGTCACTTTACCTCACCCTCTGGTCTTCCCCCTCTTCTCTTGTTGCTTTATCTCACCCTCTCGTCTTCTCTCTCTTCTCTCGTAGCTTTACCTCACCCTCAGGTCTACTACCTCTTTCAGCACAACTAAGCCAAAGTTCGTCTGAAGGGCAAACTTTGACTTACAGTAGCTAGTCATGTGTCTTGGATGGCTGTGCTAGTGGGTAGTGGAGGCCGGTGGCAGACCTCATTCTACCCCCCCCCACCACCATATCTGATTCTGTTCTCCCAAAGCTGCTGTTGACAGCTACAGGGGGGCCGGCTACAAGAACAGCAGGTCCATTCTACACCGAGTCAGATGCCTTCTAATCACTGTGAGGCATTTCTGCTGTTGAGAGAGAGGCAGGGTAGAGGGAGAGAGAGAAAAGTGGCAGACAATACTTTCTTTTTCTTTTTAATATCCTTCACTTATTCAAGGATACGATGCCGGCTTTTCTTTGGAGTGACTGTTTTCCGTACCTGTGGTGAGGCGTCGAGGAAGGGAAAACAATCAACCTCAGAGTGAATGGGCCTCTCTACCACCCAACCTCCCTACCTCCCTCCCTCCGTCTCCCCTGCCTGGGTGTAAAACAAAAACCCAATCAATCAAAACAGATAGCTGCAGGCCAAAACGGAGCGCAGAGGCACAGTGAAGATCCCGGTAAGACATTGCGAGGGGAAGGCCCACGTGCCACACAGCCGGAAGTGTTTCTGGTGAGATGTGCTAGAGTGCACGCTGGCACGCAATCACGCACATAACTGGGCTCGCGTGCGTGCACATACTAATAAGTCCTGTCGTCGTTTAGTGTAAACGCCGTTCATGTACAGCACTGTCTTTGAGATCGACCCGATTCAAACAAAGTCCCTTTCGTTTCCACTGTAGATGTCCCCAATTTGGGCTTGGATGTATTGACAGCTTTACATGAAAACTAAAGCTGAACACACTGGCACAGCTACCACACATTGACGTGTCCCCCGTGCTTTTCAAAACAAGAGCGGAGCGAGGCCTCACGCTGATACCATCGCATCCCAGGAGATTAAAACAAACACACAAACGTTTCCATTGTTAATCTGCCAGCTGAACTGGGAGGAATATTCAACAGATCCCTGCATCAGAGCTTATGTTCTCCCGTCAGGGAGCCGCAACGGCTCCAGCAGAGCTTCTTTCCCTTCCACGCTCGTGACTCATGATGAAGCCAAAGCAAATAGCTGGGGCCAATGATTCCTCAGTCCACATTGTCATACCTAGCGCTAATTATGAAGCCACACGACGGCGTGTTGTGCTTATGAGTGATTCAAGCAACAAAGGGTGATATGCTCTTTCGAGAACCACTACGAGACAAAAGCAACTTAATTGGGATGAGGGTCACTGGAATGAGAGGCACAACAACACACGATCACCATATTCAGTCCCTTGATTGCATAGCGTGAAAAGGGCATGTCATGAAATGGCAGTTTGTAGCATTTCAATGGATTTCTGACCCGTTTGACAACATTAGACCGGGGGTCCAGACCCACATCACAAAGGATTCTGTTAAGACTGACAGTTGGATATACATTTCACTGAATGGAAACATTGAAACTTTCACTAATGAACCCCAATATCTGCAAGAAAGCCGAGACAATATCTCGCTGTCTCCTCCCTAACAATCCAGGCATTAATTTTACTGCCTATCGCACTGATTTAATCTTACTTCTATACGTCTCAATTGATTTGCTCGCCTAATAGCACACAGGGCTGTGTTTTTAGATATTAATCTCAAAGTTGACTGAATACATAATTTATAATATAATATTGCATATATTATAGCAGTGAGAGAGTGAGAGAGCTGAGATACTAAGAGCGAATATGAGATATATTTTTGATTTTTTTTCCAAAATATGTGCTAATGTGGGTCGCTCGTATGACCGCTCAAGCCTATCAATTATTCAAACTGACAGATGGCCACGGGCCTCGCCGTGTTTTACCAATTACAAACAGGCACACTGCGGGCTAACAACACCACCCGGGTTTGCCGCGGGCATCTCCCTTGCCACCTCACTCCGTGTGACACTGCAGGACCCCTAACACAGGAACAGTGGCCACAGGTAGGGTTGCTGAGGTGTTGAAAACAACCGAATCAAACGACACCCAAAAAACAGATCTAGTTCGGTTGACTAAGAGCACATGCAGGTGTTTCATGACAAAACATGTGTGTTTCTGTTGGAAAACCCACCCCACCCACTGCGCCAGAGAGCAAACGACACCTCGCGTCACCTAACTGATACATTTCCTAGATCATGATATGAAAACGATTTACTGTACTTGTTTACACAATGGCTGCTTTGTAGGTCAAAGCCATTTCTAGAAACCAAAACGATTAGCTCCCATTTTGCTACAATGCAAACAGATCCCTAATGTCCTCTGCTGTATGTTCAACGACATGCTAATCAGGCTCGCCCGTTATCCTGTCCTAGTCTTCGCTGACATCTTCAGTTTTCCAGGCCCGGGGACGTCCTTGGGCAGTCTCGTGTGATTGGCCTGTTCCAGCTGTAACGCGTCGGCTTTGTGGACATGCAAACGGCCAGGGGACACATTGTGTCATTTGCATAAAGACCCCTTCTGTGCAGAGACGTTCTCTTCACCTTAGATCCATCCTGGAAGGGGAGGGTAGGGAATGAGAGCGGGTGGGGGGGGGATCCATCACCGGTTCCGTGGTGCGTGGGAGAGTGTGTGCAGCGCCGCGATGAATCACTCCACATTCTGATACACTACAGAGAAATGGGACCTCAACATCTGGCCCTATGATCGTTATTGATTTTCTGTCCTCTGTTGTGTGTATTTGTGCGTGCGTGTGCTGGGGCTGTCAGGGGTGGGTGGGTGCACGGAGGGTACTAGAGTTGTGGTGACGTCTGTTTGAGTCTCCTGCTCCAGGCCAAACAATGTTAGGTCTGCCAGTAACGTGATCAGGGAACCTGTCATCACGCACCCCTGCTTTACACGACCACACGGACATGAATGTGTATCTAAACAGCACTGACTCTCAGACCGTATCGAACTGCCCTTTGGTCTTGTGCTAGCAGGGCAGACTTTTGCACTGAGCAGTAATACACAAGATGACCCAATGAGTGGTGGAATCAAACACGGTTTGAAAGTTTAGGTGTCACTGCTGTGCTTTCCTGCCGCTCGATGGCTGAGCGTAATGAGGAATCCTGAGAGGTCAAATGTGAACAGCCCGTGTGCCCAAGATAAACACCACTTAGACGTTGTACAAGGGAGGCAGAAGGCCCCCATCCCATCAAGATGCCAACATGGAATGGGTGGTCTTCTAGAAACCTTGTCCCAAGAAGCCATCCTTTAGTTGATACATTTGGCATTAGACTCACAAATCAACTATAAGTACAGAACACACTGAAGATAGAGCCTATTAAATATGAAAGAATGTCTGGTTCAAATGCTTTTGGCGAAGAGCGTTGGTATGTCAGACCGTGTAAGTCAGGGTTTGTACTATATGGACAAAATACAATGGTTAAGGGCTGCATCTGGCTTCTCTCTGCAGTACATGAGCTTTGTTCAACCACGATACCTCATAACGCTGTTGTATTATTCATGTGGATGGGCAGTCCTTGCATCCATATCTACGTCCGTATATTTACCAGCGGTGGTGATTTTGATTAGCCATGTTCTTCAGCTTTTTACCTGAGGGGTTCAAATATTCATATACAGGGCGTGCAACAGCCACAATCCAGCTGTCTAGACTTACCTGTGTTCACCTGAGATGTCCCGACCTAGGTTCATTATTTATTCAGGACTGCTGCTGTCACGTTCTCCTGCATAATTCAACAACTTACCGGGTCTTTGCAAACGTTTCCACCGTCGTACGCTGACTGATGTGTCATTGTGTGTTCTGTAGTTCTGCTTCAGTACGGAGCTCTTCAGCCAGGGATTGCTCAAGTGCACGTGTTCATCATGCTCCAGAAATAGAGTAGGAGCCCGTGTACAGCCTCATGTCTCGATGCTGACATGAAGTGTGTGCTTTCAGGGGATACACTGACCAATCAAACAGCCCCGCCAAACAGCACAGGCTGAGGGAACTAATAAAGCACAGCTGGTTCTGGAAATAAGATGGACCCCTTCTGCCTTCAGGACAAACAGCGGTTGACTGTTCCATCTGAAACCCATTAATTGGATTGTTAGTATCTGTGTCTGTTTGGTGACCAAGTGTAAACTAAGTGAAATGTCTGCAACATATTTGGGATATACACCGCGTTCCAAATTATTATGCAAATTATATTTTACACTGATTTTCTTAAATAGTGAATGCAAACGTTAGGGTATACTGTAAGTCGAATTTCATGGAAAATGTTTTATATTTTTTTAATAAATACAGTTTTCATTGGGTGGTTTACCCAATGAAAACTGTATTTATTTAAAAATTAAAAAACATTTTATAGGTTGTAAAGAACTGAAAATGGTAATTTGCTGAATTTGCAGCGTTAGGTCATTGTACTGAAATCAAACGCTATTTCAAACAAACAGGGCAAGTTACATGTTAACATAGGACCCCTTCTTTGATATCAATACTTGCATCCATTGAACTTGTAATTTTCTGCTTGAATCTCTTTGCAGGATGTCAGAATAGCCTACCAGAGCTGCTGTTTTGATGCGAACTGCGTCCTACCCTCATAAATCTTTTGCTTGAGGATGCTCCAAAGGTTCTCAATAGGGTTGAGGTCAGGGGAGGATGGGGGCCACACCATGAGTTTCTCTCCTTTTATGCCCATAGCAGCTAATGGTACAGAGGTATTCTTTGCATCATGAGATGGTGCATTGTCATGCTTGAATATGATTTTGCTACAGATGGCACAGTTCTTCTTTTTGTACCATGGAAGAAAGTGGTCAGTCAGAAACTCTATATACTTTGCCAAGGTCATTTTCACACCTTCAGGGACCCTAAAGGGGCCTACCAGCTCTCTCCCCATGATTCCGGCCCAAAACATGTCTCAGCCACCTCCTTGTTGTTGTCCCAGCCTTATTGGGACATGGTGGCCATCCACCAACCATCCACTACTCCATCCATCTGGATCATCCATGCAGGGTAGCACGGCACTCATCAGTAAACAAAACTGTTTAAAAATGAGTCTTCATGTATTTCTGGGCTCACTGCAACCATTCCTGCTTGTGAGCATTGGTTAGGGGTGGCCGAATAGTAGGTTTATGCACAACTGCAAGCCTCTGGAAGATCCTACACCTTGAGGTTTGCGGGACTCCAGAGGCACCAGCAGCTTCAAATACCTGTTTGCTGCTTTTTAATAAGTCATTTTAGCAGCTGCTCTCTTAATCCGATGAATTTGTCTGGCAGTAACTTTCCTCATTATGCCTTTATCTGCACAAACCCCTCACACATCAGCCACAAATCTATCCACAGTATGATGATCATGCATATGTTTTCGTGAAATATCTAATGTTTTCATACCTTGTCTAAAGCATTGCACTATTTGATGCTTTTCCGCAGCAGAGAGATTCTTTTTCTTTTTCATATTGCTTGAAACCTGTGGCCTGTTATCAATAATGTGAAACATCCTTCTTAAAGGAGTGTTCCACAGTAAATCAGTTTCATAGTATACCATTTACAAACGTTACCATAGATGGTTTATGGCATATACACGTCTGTTTTTTTCAATATATCAGAGAAAAGCCGATAGTATATTTCAGTTCCTTTCGCATCCACTGGGGGGCTTCTGTATCTGTCTAAACTTGAGTTACCACAACTCCCAGAATTCTAAGCGAATTTAGTGCCCGTCCCCGTTTGAACACACCGATACAGAATATGAGCAATTCAACAGCACACCTCTGTAGAGCTGACGCTAGAAAGTTATACATATTTGTTTTTAAAATTGTAGTCTAATTTCTATTCATCATGCCCGTTTGGTGTTCTGTACCTGGTTGCAGAAATTACAAGCAAGCCCAAAAAGAAGGAGTAATCTTTCACACTACAATAGGCTAGCCTATAAAAAGTTAGGTTCTGCAGTT
>JACXGM010033280.1:0-12342 GCA_016801145.1 Umbra pygmaea
TATTTACCTGTGCTCCTTGGTTGTTAGTCAGATTATGTCAGTGTGTTCATTTCCCAGGTGTCTGTGATTAGTCCTCGTTAGTGTTAGTATTTAGTTGGTGTGTTTGTAACCCTCCCTTGTTCGGTCAATGTTTCCATGTTGCGTGTTCCAGGTCATTGTTGTTCCCTGTTCCAGTATCCTGTATCCTGTTTCCTGTTCCATGTTTCCAGTTGCCTCTGTTTATAATTTTGGAGTTATACGTTTTGCCCCTCGTGGCTGTTTTTCTTTATCCCCAGTCTGCCATTAAAGTGCCTTTTTTGTTATCTACCGTCCTTCTTGCCTGCCTCATCATTCCTTATACCCATTAGTCCCCAAAACGTGACACTATGGGTGATGGTGTTGCTAAGAACTTGCAATGTATAACTATTATCAGACCAGCCCTCGCGGCCTCGAAACACTAGCGGCCCACCGGGAAAAGTCCAGACTCTCCCGATTGCCACTCCGCTACTGCCCAAAGGCCCCAGCAGCAGAACGGGAATGGAGAGCTTATTTGACAGAAGAGCTGTTTCATCGTCTATAGTGAGGTAAGCAAATGTCTAATGTTAGACTAATCATAGACTACATTGCAAAAATAAATATCACCATGCATTCATAACCCTGTGATTTAGTGAAAGTGAGCCCAAAACATTGGAAAGTAAGTCTATGTGACATTTCTTTATTTACTTTTTGTAAAAGAAGAATCAATAGTAATCTGCCATTATAAAAGCAATCCACCATGGAAAAAGCATACCTGCTCTTAAAGGGAATGTAAGATGATGCTCTGATTGGTATATTGGACATTAGGCCCAAACCACACCTATGAATAATGTACCTACTTTAGACCTACCCATTTTAAATTAGCTTCGGGCGCCAGAGTGATTTATCCTGCCAGTATAATAGCAATAGCGCCCAAGATCTGCCCATAACGTGACTTGCGTTTCACGTTTGATACTTGCATTTCAGATCGTTAAAATAAGGCCCCTAGTGTTAATTGCTAAGCAGCCAGCATGATTGTCATTACAAAACCAGAGCCAATTTAATGTATTCTTCATTATTAATTATTGAAATAATTGAATCAAAAGGCTTCATTCTTCAAATCCTTTACTGATTGGATTGTTTTGATTAACCAGTACCTAATACTGTTTGTTATAAACCACAAAAAATGCAAACAATTCCCGCTGAATACAAGTTAGAATGACATGACCTGTTGATTTTTCTATTCTGGGTAAGGATTATTTTCTGTAGCTGTTATGTCTTATTGTCTCCATTGTGCTGTTATTGTGGCAAAATCAGCAGGCGGTTCACCAAGGTTTGTCCCCAGACTAGCACAGGAAATGACTAATTCAGCCCTAAACCCACTGAGCCTCTTTAGACTAATGAAGTCTGGGCTTCCGGGAAATGAGCACTGTCCCACCTCCACCTCACAGAGGAGACAAACTAATGACAATTAATTTTCTTGTTTTCACCATGACAGACTCAAAGTAAGGGTCAGAAGCTTTATTTTGCACACTGTTAAAGTCTGGATTGGTGAGTCATTGGATGAAGAGGGCTTTGTCATAATGGGATGACACTTCTGGAAGCTCACTTTACCAGAGATGGAAACGTATGGCTGTGGGGTGGCTGTTTGTGTTACTGTCTATAAAATAAGGTTCCCATTTCTTCCAGATTTCCATGACCCCGTTTTAATTATGTATGTTAAAATGCATCTTTTCTGTGTTGGAATAGTGTTGGCTTATACTAACCGTAGAATAATATGGCATTGGTGAGGCCATGGTCAAGATTTAACACTACCAGCTCTATATGCATGTACCTGTTCTTGCTGGAGACCAGGGATCAATTCCCAGCATGCTCCATTCCAACTTTGTCTCCCTTAACCTCCCACTGTTAATCTCCCACTGTTTCTAATCTATCTGTCAATAAATAATGAACAAGTACAGCATAGACTCTCCTGAGAATAGTTTATGCACATACTGGTCATTGAAAATATTTCAGTGGGTCATTAATTTGCCAGATCATCTCCTGTTTGAATGCTTATTGGTTATTGAGGAGATGAAAACCAAGAAATATAGCATTATTTACACAGCCTACAATCAAACGTTTTAATTACTAGTGTCATAGGGTGATCTATCTGTCTAAGTCATCTATGACATAATAATGAAGCGCGGCTTTGAAATTCATTCCAACGTTGCCATCAATAGTAACATCCAAAATGAATATGTGAGCCAGTTCTAGTGTCGGCAATATATTGCAAAATTATAACACCACCTCTTACCACAGATATTTTTTCCCACATGTTTCTCTTGGCATCACTCACCCTGGTGCAGTTTCATCTCTGCCTCATCTGTTCACAATAACTTGATTAGAAATGTTGGGTCTTTAAAAAGGCATTTCACTCAGCTAAATGTAATAATTAATAAAGATAGCAATTATCCATTTGTTTCATGAATTATAC
This sequence comes from Umbra pygmaea, assembly GCA_016801145.1. Lineage (NCBI taxonomy): Eukaryota > Metazoa > Chordata > Actinopteri > Esociformes > Umbridae > Umbra > Umbra pygmaea. Next base: position 2,471 of record JACXGM010033280.1, read on the forward strand.
TCAAAACAAGCTACTTTGACTTTCACGGTAGAATCCAGCAGCAATTACCTCTATTTGTCTTCCAAGTAAGACCTGTCCATCTTCCCATTTATTGTAGCAACTATATTATTCCATGGTTGGCATAGCGGGATAGTTACCACAAATCCATATTTAAATGAATCCCAAAACAATGTTCTGCAACTACCCCTCTGTCTGAAATCCCATTTGTCATACTCAAGTTCAAACAGGTTTGGTAAAAAAATCTGCACTTAAATACATCATCCTCTGTCTTGATGAGAGACCAATGTGTGCATTATATTATATAGCTAGCAACTGTGTCTTCCAAGGATAATAATATACAAAAGAAGAGGAGGTATTGGGCTAAAGCAAGAAGCACCACCCATCCGCAGCTGTTTGAAAACAAATACATACTGTAGTTTTGTTGTTCATCATTGCTTTAAAAAGTGGATCATCATTGCTTTGAATTGTGATTTTGACAATTTATCTTACAGACAGTAAGTACCATTCAAAGTGTACTACACAGATATAGTATGTATATATACAGAGGAATATACACTCACAAGTCAATTAATTGGGTACACCTGTTCAACTGGTAGTTAATGCAAATATCTAATCAGCCAATAAATTAGCAGCAAGTCAATGCATTTAGGCATTTAGACATGTTTAAGATGATCTGCTGAAGTTCAAACCAAGCATCAGAATGGAGAAGAAAGCTGATTTAAGTGACTTTGAACGTGAATGTTTGTTGGTGTTAGATGGGCTGGTTTGAGTATTTCAGAAAGTGCTGATCGACTGGGGTTTTCCCAAACAACCATATCTAGGGTTTACAGAGAATGGTCTGAAAAAATAAAATATCCAGTGAGCAGCAAAAGCCTTGTTGATTACAGAGGTCAGAGGAGAATGGCCAGATTAGTTCAAGCTAATTACAAGACGAAAGCAACTCAAATAACAACCAAGTTATGCAGAAGAGTATCTCTAAACGCACAACACGTTGAACCTTGAAGCAGATGGGCTACAGCAGCAGAAGACCACATCAGGTGCCACTCATGTCAGCTAAGAACTGGAAACTGAAGCTACAATTTGCATTGGCCCACCACAAGGGGACAATAGAAGATTGCAAAAATATTGCCAAGTCGGATGAGTCTTGATTTCTGCTGCGACATTCAGATTGTATGACCAGAAATTGGCGTAAACAACATGAAAGCATGGATCTATCTAGGGACAGCTGGTATAAATGGTCTAACAGGGCTAAGCCCTCCATATCATTTACAGTTAAGGTGACAATATTATTGTTAAAGAAAACTTACAACAGATTGTTTACAATTTTATTGGAACCTAGAGCATCAAAATAATCAAATATTCACAAATTGGGCTAATGTTTTACAGCCCAAACGTTGGAAACGTCAATTAATTGAAAGTTGAACGTGAATGGATTGTTTGTGAAATGCTCATCAAAGACGGTTTCCGAGGCAGCTTGTGCTAGGGATTACGATTGCCGACCCTCGGGAAGGGGAAGGCGAGGTGTTTTTGCAAGTGTCCGGATGTCAACATATGAGGCAGAGTTGGCACAGGAGAAGGCGGAACATCATGCTATTGAGTTGGCTCGAGAGAACAGGTTGCGAGCCGTCCAACTGCCGGGGTGGTGGCGGGTCGCGACAGCTGTACGGTGAGTGAGGTCGGCATGGAGGGGAGTTTGGATGGTGTGGGGGAAAGAAGAAGCAGGCACGGAAGAAAGAGGGTGGTGAGTGTAGTTCAGGAGAGGGTGATGGGCTTGGTTGTATAAGGTAATAGTGGTTTTTGAAGCCCAGACAGGGAAGGTGTTGCACCCGGTGTCACTCACTTTGGCGATTAGGGATCAGGTTGGGATGGTGATGGATGCTAGGTGTTTGAGTGGTAGGGTTCTTATTGTGGTGGGTAATGTTGGTCAAAGGGATAAGTTGTTGAAGTTGGAGGTGTTGAATGGGGGTAAGGTGAAATGTTTGGTGCCTGGGAGTGTGGCGAATGTGAGAGGGGTGATCACGGGTGTTCCGGAGGATCTGTCTATGGAAGAGCTTAAAGAGGTGGTGTTGGGAGGGGTTGTGCTGGAAGGGAGACGGTTGGGCAGTAGGGCGTTGGGGTTAGAGAAGGGTGAATCCCGCTGTGTTGTTGGAGTTTGGAGGGCCGTTGCAGTGTAGGGTGTACTTAGGGTTTCTTAGTTTTTTGTGAGGGAATATGTGCCACCGCCACTGAGGTGTTTTAAATGTCAACGTATGGGGCATGTGGCTGGCTGCTGTGTGCAGAGGGCAGGGTTGGTGTGGGGGTCCTCATGAGTATGGCAAATGTGGGGTAGAGGACAAGGTGAGGTGCTGTAATTGTGGTGGGGAGCACAGTGCTGCACGTGGGGGGACTTGGGGTATGTGTGCAGGTGGAGAAGGAGCGGGATGTAGGCCCGGGTAGGGTTGGGTAGTGGGCAGTATTTCAATTTCTTAGGGTGGAGGGTTGAGTTGGGTGGCCTTGAATTGGGTGGGCCGTGACCGTCCTCACACTCCGGTACAGTTGGTGGCAGTGTATGCACCATCAGATGGTTGCAATCTGCCATTACCCCATAGAAGAAGAAGAAGAATCCCAAACGTTTTAGCATCAGTGGCCATTCACCTTTGTGTTAAGTGAGTGACAGGTGTCATGGCATACCAACTTGATTTGCTGCTCATTTGGGCTAAATTCATTAAGCCCACAGGCCACTGGCTTAACTAATGACAGCGGAAGAACAGACTACTGTCCTCAAGCAAAAAGACATTTAAAAAAATCTAAAAACATGGCGGCAGCCGGCAGGTCAGGTGCTCTTCTTGTGCTTTTAATTTTTGGAGTTATTTTAAACTTAGTACATTCAGGATCGGTTATAAACATAAAATGAGGTTCCCGCTATATAATAGGGCATCGAGAAACAGCGATAGTTAAGCACTTTGGATATGGTAAGCATAAAAGCATCACAGCTGTCTATCAGGATGGGGCACGAGAGGTGGATCTATCTCGACCGAGAGGTGGATCTATCGGTGCCGGGGAGCAGAGATCTCGGTCAAAGAAGACTGCGACGTCGGGCATGGTGAGCTTCGGAGACCTGGGGCCTCATTTATAAATGTGGCGTACGCACAGGGGTGCCGTATAGGGGGGAAAAGTTAGGACAATTCCAAAGGCCTATGACTAACAGGGGCTCCAAAAAATAGGTAAAAACTACAACAGCTGCGCAGAGGGTGCCCAATTAGATTTTTTCTCATGGGGCCCAAAATTCCTGGAAGCACCCATGCGTACGCACAAAAGAAGACATACGCAGCTCTCTACGCAATAATTGGGATTTATAAAAAGCAAACTTGACAGGAAAATGTGCGGTCCTTCACGGCAACTTTGACCCAGGCGTACACACAAAAACGGGTAAAATGAGAAATGGCGACACCGCCGGCAGATGGATGAAACATGTAGGCTGCTGTAGATCTGTCTAAAACTGCAGAGCGTTGTGTAAACAAAATACCACAATCGAAATACTGCCTCTCATTAATAATATGAAGATGTCACAAAGCCATGCTTACAATAACAGCCTGTAGAGAAAAACAAACAAAATAAAATAAGATTGTAACGTAAATGCAAATGAAGCACATACTGCACATATTTGCAAAATGAACACTCAAATATATTATGTAATTATATTGGCATGTTAGGTAATTCATCCTCATAAATAATACGGTAAACGGAACAAAGATAGATATCTATCTAGACAGATAGATAGATAGATAGATAGATAGATAGATAGATAGATAGATAGATAGATAGATAGATAGATAGATAGATAGATAGATAGATAGATAGATAGATAGATAGATACAGAAACATAGTGTTCATTTATATGCATTTAGTTTGTTTTATTTTTAAATGTGTTCCATCGTGATGCATGTCTTTGAAAGGTGCAAGAAATTCCATTTGTGCAGAACTATTCTCCATTTACAATTAGATTTATACCGACATCTGTAGATTAACAGATACAATCAAATTAATGGTTATAAAAAGCCATGCTATCACAACGTGTAATGACCCACAATAGCTGATCTTGCACTGTTAGAAGATAATACAAATAATAATAATAGCCCAATGCATATTATTTATGGCGCCTTTCATAACACTAATAACAGGATTTCTGGCGACTGGCACTTTCCAGATAATTGACTGACAGGTCAGGGATATCTCAGCCAACCCTTAGCTGGGTTATGCCAGGCATGTTAGTCAGTATAATAGGCTTGTCGCATAATTACATGAAGTTTCCGTACACGGCGGGTAAACAGCAAATAAAAAAGCACATTTTGCAGCTATGTCCGGTTTCCCAAATGTAATCAGTGCTATTAACTGCACTCATGTTGCCACAAGGGCAACGAATGAGAATGAACATGCTTTCATTAATCGAAAGCATTTTCATTCCGCCATGTCAAAATAATTTGTGATGCAGACATGTTGCTGTAATGTAACCAATTTTCCCCCACCCGTGGCAGACACACCTTCGCGATGAAGCGCTAGACGCTTTGACATCAACTGATATTGGACCACTTTTTATTTTGGCCACGGTCCGACTTTCTTATAGCGTCTGCAACCTTTAGCCACTCCAATGCCTTTTCTGCATTGGTAATAGGCACAATGTGCCCTTCAAACAACATTTTCCTCCTCTTTTTCACCTCGCCAACAATATTTTCATTGAGTGAAGTTGCTTTTTTTGGATTTCCTCTGTGTTTGACATGATTTCTCAATCAATTAATATAAATCTTGAGGCGTTTCACTGACTATTTATGGCCAAATATGGGCGTGACATGTAGCCGCAAAAGCTGTGCCAAGTATTAGACTTGATTGTGATTTATAAAGGGACAACTGCGTAGGAAGTGCGTGCGCACAGTTTTATAAATCAGAATATTTCTTTGCGTACACACGTCCTATATTTCATCCGTACGCCACTTCTGACGCAAATCCACTGCAAAGTTTTATAAATGAGGCCCCTGGACTGGCCGTCTGTCTGTGCGTGGACTGACAATATCCACGGCTACAGAGGCTAAACATCTATTCGTCCTAAACATGGTAACTGGTTGACAATCTGCACGGTACAAACCTTAGTGCATAAAAGCAGCATAAACCCTGCTTTGAAAAAGCAGCGCAAACTTAACTTTTTTCTAAACTGTCAATCGTTCTCAATTGTTCTGGGATCAACAACTCAAACCTAGGGGTCACCTTGGAGAGCATATTAACATCCGTAGCCTTACCCCAAAGTCTGAACAATCACATTATCTTCTTCCCAACTCTAACTTGGATTTTTTAGGACGGGGGGTCATCATCATTTATATCAAAAACCACATTATCTGTCAATCAGATATGCTGGCCTCTTGACCATGATTTGGAATATATTGGGTTGAATATAGTGCTCTCATCTGAAATGTATTTTGTGCTCATTGTAGTATATTGTCCACTGTCTCCTAATAATGATTTTTATATCACATTTAAAAAGCTACTTCAAGCATGTGATTTTAAAACCAAGGTAATACTACGTGGGGATCTAAACTGTAACTGGCTAGACAGTCTGAATGTTACACAATTTTTGGAAGGTCCTACTAGAATAACCACATCATCTCAAACACAGATTTAATATTCGGTAACAAGCCTGATAGAATTGTAAACATATTAAATTTTATTACTAGGCTGTTTGATCATAATCTGACACTACTGTCAAGAAAAACTCAGGATTCCAAAAAATGAAATGGCTAATCTTCCAGGAGCAGTACAGCAGACTGACTGGAAAAATATGTTGACTGGGGGAAACATAGAAGCAGTTAGCAAAATGTTCACTACCGAGCTACAAAGTCTAGTTACAGAGTTTACTAGAAAGGTCAAAGGAATGGAAAAAAAACAATGCATCCCCTGGCTCAATACCTAAATATTTAATCTGATGAAAGAAAGAGACATTAAAAAGATAATTAAAAACCAAGTTAAATAGTGATAGACAGGTTCACTTCATTATGTAATTGAGTAATCAAAGTGATTAAAAAGGCTAAAGCCAATTTTTATAACAATTATTAATGAGGGAAAGGGTAATTCAAAGTTGATCTGGGAACAGATTAAGAATGTAATGGAAAGTAGCTACAGGCCTAGGAACCAGATAGAGTTGAACCTGAATGGTAAATGAATACAAGATCCAGCATAAATAGCTGTAGCCTTTAATTAATACTTTATCAATTCTGTGGCTGAAATTGCACATACTTTTCCTCTACCAACTGGATATATCCTTAAATTAAATGAAAGCAAGCCTTTTTTCAGCATTCAATCTTGAACTTCAATCTCAATCTGAATTTTAAAATCAGGCAATTATTAATAATTTTATCATTTACGGTATGGATTCTAAAATGCTTAAATCTCTGAAAGAACACCTAGCCTACCCTATCACACAAACTGTCAATCAGTCAGTACTACAGGGGATATTTACAACTAGATGGAAGACTGCAATTGTAACCCCCATAGTTAAGTCAAATGACCCTCTGAACATATAGGTCGTATAAAAGGTTTAGGCACCCCTGACAATATCCATGATTTTCATTTATAAATATTTGGGTGTTTGGATCAGCAATTTCATTTTGATCTATCAAATAACTAAAGGACACAGTCATATTTCAGTAGTGAAATTAGGTTTATTGGATGAACAGAAAATGTGCAATTTGCGTCAACATGAAATTAGACAGGTGCATAAAATTGTTGCACCCCAACAGAAATACCACATCAAAATTTATTTGAGCCACCTTTAGCTGAAAAAACTGCCTCTAGACGCTTCCTATAGCCTGTAATGAGTGTCTGGATTCTGGATGAAGGTATTTTGGACCATTCCTTCTTGCAAAACATCTCCAGTTCAGTTAGATTTGATGGTTGCCACGCATGGACATCCTGCTTCAAATCACCCCACAGATTTTTAATGATATTCAGGTCTGGGGACTGGGATGGTCATTCCAGGACATTGTACTTGTTCCTCTGCAGAAATGCCAGAGTAGATTTTGAGCAGTGTTTTGGGTCGTTGTCCTGTTGATATATCTAGCCCTGGCTTAACTTCAACTCTGTGACAGATTCCTCTACATTATTCTCAAGTATCTGCTGATATTGAGCTGAATCCATGCAACCCTCAACTTTAACAAGATTCCCAGTACTGGCACTGGCCACACAGCCCCACAGCATGATGGAACCTTCCCCAAATTTTATTCTGGGTAGCAAGTGTTCATCTTGAAACGCTGCATTCTTTTGCCGCCATGCATAACGCCCGTTGTTATGACCAAATAACTCAATTTTTGTTTCATCCGTCCACAGCACCTTCTTCCAAAATGAAGCTGGCTTGTCCAAATGTGCATTTGGATACCTCAAGCGACTCTGTTTGTGGCGTGTGTTGAAAGATGCACAGTGACACCATCTGTAGCAAGATAATGTTGTAGGTCTTTGGAGATGGTCTGTGGGCTGTTTTTGACTTTTTGCGTTTGCAAAAATATTTTACTTGGCCTGCCACTTCTGGCCTTAACAAGAACTGTGCCTGTGGTCTTCCATTTCCTCATTATATTCCTCATAGTGGACACTGACATCTTAAATCTCTGCGATAGCTTTTTGTAGCCTTCCGCTAAAACCATAATGTTGAACAGTCTTTGTTTTCAGGTCATTTGAGAGTTGTTTTGAGGTCCCCATGTTGCCACTTTTCTGAGGAGAGTCAAAGAGAACAACAACTTGCAATTGGCCACCTTAAATACCTTTTCCTCTGATTGGATACACCTGTATATGAAGTTCAAGGCCTAATGAGCTCACCAAACCAATTGTGTGTTCCAATTAATCAGTGCCAGGTAGTATACAAATCAACAAAATGGCAAGGGTGCCCAAATTGATGCACCTATCTATTTTCATTTTGATGCATATTGCACATTTTCTGTTAATCCAATGAACGTCAGTTCACAACCGAAATATTACTGTGTCCTTCAGTTATTTCATAGATCAAAGAAATTGCTGATCCAAAAACCCAAATATTTATAAATGAAAATCATGGAAATTGTCAGGGGTGCCTAAACTTTTGCATATGACTGTATATAACTACTGCCCAAGGTTGCTAAAAAAGTGTGTATCAGAGCAACTTGTTTCTTCCTTAAATAATAGTCCAATTACTCTCCATCCAATGCAGTTTGGCTTCAGGGCCCATCACTCTGTGGAAACAGCTAACTGTTTTTAAGAGTCTGTTTGAGCAATGGTTGACATGGGAGGAGATGTTGGTACTGTGCTATTAGAACTTTGTAAAGCTTTAGACACAGTAAACCATCAGGTCCTTATTGCCAAACTTTCTCTACTTTAAACTTTTCCGCGTTAGCAACAAAATGGATTGAGTCATACTTAATTGGTAGAAGTCAATACAATAATCGTTCATTAACTTGTAACTTATGCACAGGGATACCACAAGGAGCAATACTTGGCCCACTTTTGTACAGTTTCTATATTATTGATCTGCCCTCAGCTTGCCCTGATATCAATACACCTATGTATGCGGACAACACTGTAGTTTATGTGCATGCCAAGACAACATCTGACTTAGGGCTGAACGATGTTGTGTTTTATCATCGACATTGCGATGTGCACATGTGCGATAGTCACATCGCCGGAACATGCAATGTGAAGGAGGGTAGCACCCAATGACAGTATAGGTAGCACCATGGGTAACACGCAGTTTACACAAGTTTGTTGTATGGTTTGTTGCTGGGGTGACATGCACGCTCCGCATGCCTGCACAGTGATTGGTTCGCTGTGATTGGTTCGTTGTGCCGCTGCTCACAGCAAACATTTTCTGTCACTGGCTGTCCTGTACTAGCGAAACATGAGCGACGAAGAGGATACGCATTACGCAGGAAAAAATGGATGGTTTCGTACCGAAAAGAAAGTCAAAATCTTTGGGACTATTTCGGCTACAAAAAGTAGGATGTTGAGCAAAATAGGTACTTTGTCTGGAGTCTTATAAAGTTGTGGCCACAAAACAAGTAAAAACCACCCATTTGTCTGATCATTTAAAACGGCACAACAAAGCTCTTTACGACGAATACAAAATCAAATCTCGATGTCAATCAAAACAAAACACTATTTGCGATGCCTTTGCTAGTGTGACACCTTACCAGAAAGGCTGTCAATGACAGAAAGATATAACAAACGCAATAACGTTTCATATCGTAAAGATATGTTGCCATTACACGTCGCATTTGCTTAGCCATGATTATGATGATTACCAACACTGTTTTACTTTGGCACTATGGCTAAGAAAAGTTTACTTAAAAACCAAAGATTGTGTACCAAAAAGTTATTTTATAAAAAATATTTATTTTCAGTTATATTTTTATAAACCAATCAGGGAGTTGGTGTAAAGCTGCTGTTTTATATAAAAATGTGTACTGCTTTTCTGTTTACAGAGATCTGGTCTAATTTTTCTAATAAAATATTAAGTGACCTTTTTGTCACTTGTAATGAAGCTTGTTTATTAGTGAAATTATTAGTATCATGGAATGGTAATTATTGACTCTAGCCTACATTGATGGCTTGCAATATCGCAATATGGGCCCTATTTTAACGATCTAAGACGCAAGTATCAAACGCAAGTTACGTTGTGGGAGGGTCTCGGGCGCTGTTGCTATTTTACCGGCGGGATAAATGATTCTTGCGCCCGACGCATATCTAAAATGGGTAGGTCTAAAGTAGCCTCATTAGTCATAGGTGTGGTTTGGGCGTAACGTGCAATAAACCAATCAGATCGTCATCTCACATTCCCTTTAAGAGCAGGCGCGCTTGTTCCATGGCGGATTGCTATTATAACGGCG
>JACXGM010033281.1:0-12336 GCA_016801145.1 Umbra pygmaea
CGCATCCTAGATGAGGTGAGACACTTAAACGTAGCCATAACTAGAGCCAAGAACCGCATCCAAATGAGGTGAGACTCTTCTGCGCCCCACCACATACACCACAGCACCTTTTTTCATATCTCTTTTTAAGTGGCCCTTTACGCACAACATTCCTCAGTCACGTGGCCCAGTGGCAGGAAGATGCGTTACATAACACAGCACCATCACTCCTCCCCCTCAGAAACCTGCTCAGGCTCCACGTGTTGATTTGTAAAAGTATTTCGAAAACAACATTCATTATCACTCTCCCTCCGACATATCCTAAACCTATTTTGAGGCTGTGGAATGTTTCTTCGCTTTCACTCTAGCAACACCAATTAACGTAAATATTCATCGTGGCCACTGTGACTGCGCCAATCCCGTAATCACACTGTGTACTGTAGATCCCCTCCATATAGAAGAGCCAGATAGGGCCAGATGTGTCTCCTCCCAGATGAGGCTCCAGATCAAAGGCTTCTTCCTCCAGCCACCCTCTCTGTCTGATGGTGGGATGGATCTTACTGCAGCTCCATTTCCCTTATAATGTGAAGAGGCTGGCAGGACGGAAGCATCTTCCCATGAAATAACATGTACAGCCACATGTACTGCACACACACACACACACACACACACACACACACACACACACACACACACACACACACACACACACACACACACACACACACACACACACACACACACACACACACACACACACACACACACACACACACCATCAGATTTTTGGACACTAGTCTGATTTTCTGCCCTTAAAGCATCACAGGAACTGCATTCTTATACAAGGCCACAAAATAAAAAAGGACAAACATAATCCGCCCCACACACATGCTAACAGGATGCATGTCATTCATAGCATTGGCAGGTTTTAATTTGAAAGAGAATTGATGAGTTAACCTCAAGCCAATCACATATTGGCATTGTGATTCTTCATGCGTTGTGGATCAAATCAGTTTGGGGAACGGTTGGAAGTGGAACCATATGAATATAACTACTTATTAAGAAGTGAAGTGGCAGCAGCATTATTCTTGTTTGGGTCTATCGTTTGGCTGTAATTGACCTAGCAGAACAGCCTCCAACCCTACAGTGAATTTAACAGTATGTGGGAGGTAGCCACAAGAGGAGAAGAAAACCTGCATGTTAACAATGAAACAGACCTTATACACAGCTGAGATGTGTTTCAACGTGTTGCATACTCTTTGTTTGACGGGAGGACTGTATTATATTATTTTTATTGACAGGACAGTAGGAAGCAGAGGCTAGGGTGACAGGTAGGGGGAGACAGAGAGGAAAGGCACAGACAGTTGCCACAGCCAGGGATCAAACCCTCGTAGCCACGGGGCATGTGTGAGTCAGGAGTTTAGATTGATATAACAAACTTCGGCAAGAATACTGCATTGTCAACACAGCCCAAACTCTACGGCCTACACAAGTCAGCTATAGATGGGAGCAGGAGAAGCCCTTTCACAGATTTTACTAGGGAATGCAGCCTGTACTTTCACATGTTAAAACCCACACTTTAGAGGGCAAATGCTCTGTGGTGAGGATGGGCAGAGCTACAACAGCACCAGCTCCGGGAGGTATCGGTTACCTGCAGGGATCCAGTGTCTCTGCTGCTGAATAGCTTGAAATCAGAGACGGGCCCCGGAGTATACCAGAATGGGCTTTCAATGCTCTCAACATAACGTGCGCTTTATGCAGGTGGAGGCCTACATGATGAAACACATAGATCCATGTTGATAAAGCAATATTGATTGTTAAGGTAGCATTGTTTAATCATGGTGTACAAGTGTTGTGTGTACTAGATAACCTGGTGTCCCTCAATTCCTCCTGAGAATAAAGCATGTCTTCGATAAGACAGCGATGATGACGTTTATAAAAATCATCCACAGTTAATGTACTTTTGTAGTCCTGGTCCACATAGAAATACTGCATTTATGTTAAATCGTTTCTTAAAATAAAATACAATTGATACTTATTGATGTATTTGGATTCAGGATTGAATTTCTGATCTGATGTTTTTGTTTTCTTCAAAGGAAGATGATTGCATTTCCAGGATGGTGAGTGTGAGAGGTCTTATCGGTTATAAACAACTAAGCCTCATCATCGCTGTAGTTGCATACATTTCATGAGGTTACAAAAAGTCCAATAGTAAGGTTTCTTATAAAATCATCTTAAACCTGCGCTATGTAACTATTCAAAAACTACAAAAACAAATGCAATATATGGACAAAATAATAATGTGGATTTTGAGAAATTGGTTATATTGTCCCTGTATTATTACTCTGTTCAGTAAAAACATCTATATATAAAAAAACATTGAAAAAATCTATGATAATTTGGGCCGACAGGACAAATGAACGGGATGTTACATAGTACAGCTTTAAACCTCAAGCAAATTACAGTTAATATCGTAGAAAATCTGAGAAATGACTAATATTTTGAGTGGCATTTTGCTTTAACAGGATAACTCTACCTTGCTTGCACACAAAATCCCTAACCTCTCTTCTAAGCCTCAAGAGCCTACAATTCTTAATGTTTTCACATGAAGACCTAAATCCAACAGTCAACCCAATGCCTCTCTGTTAACGATGCAACCATAGGCTCTTCGGCTGCAGATGAAAGGAGTGACGGCACATATGCTGGCCCACTATGGCTTTTCTTGTTCCGCTTAATAATTCAAAGTTTAAACGCTTTCAATGTAATACAGCATAAAACTTTGACATAAAACACCAGTGAATGAAAGTTTACGTGTTGCCTAGGGCCACACGCCAGTGATCAAACGACTCTAGCTGAACTCATTTCACGAGCAAGACTGTGTTTTCCCCAGACCACAGAGGCTCTAGTCTTTATTGTCACTGCTAGGTTAACGCTGTGTTCCCACAGGCCCTTGTGCTCTGATGCAATAGGCTGTGACCCATTTGGCCCAGTGAATCACATGCCTGTAGATAATAAATCAATGATTAGGTCAATAATACTTTGTATCAATACACATTCAGCCACTTCAAGATAAACACAGCCCTCTGGCTAATTTGCAAGCATGCCAATCTGCTCCCTTCTTGACTGTGTGACGGTTTCATTAAACTTCCGTCGCACCATCTTCCCTTCTCTCTCTCTCGAACTCCTCGCCCCCCCCTCAGGTCACAGTTGAGGACGAGAACCTTCTATCCCATCCAACACGGGACCGGGCTAAGATCCCTCACACACGCCGCCTGCCCACACGTGGTCACCTCCTGGCTGTAGTAAGTGTCTGGACTGTCCCCATTAACACCGCAGCATGTTGGGTCCATTCTACCTGAGATTATTCAGTGGATACAATCAATCCACCATGTCCAACAGGGACCAGAATCCATGAGTTTAATCCAATTCACCTGTAAAGACGGAAAAAAGGAGGCATAGTATCACTAACAGGGTGTTTGTCTCCTCCAAGGCATCCACGTCTTCCTCTGACGGCATGCTGACCCTTGACCTGATCCAGGAAGAGGACAGTCCCAGCCCAGAAGCTCAGGACCGCGAGAGCTTCCGGGTGGACCGAGATAAATCCAACCAACTCAGCCCGGACTGCCCCCGGTCCAAAACAGAGGGCTCTATTAGTAACGTGTGCCTTGCAACACCTGCAGAGTCGTCGGGGAAGTCGCAGAGCCTGCCGCGCGAGACCGCCGGGTCCTGGGATGGTAAACAGCAGCTGCAGAGTCCCCCGGGGAAGTCCTGCACCCCTCAGCCGGCAAAGAGGCTCATGCCAGCTGAGAAAAGCCGCTGCACTTCCATGGACGAGATCCTGTCACACTCGGAGTCGAGGGCCACTAAAGCCAGGACGGCGGTACCCCGCTCAGCGACCTCCACCTCTCCGGGCAATGTACCGCCCGTAAGCGAGCTGCAGGACCTCATCGCTCGGAAGCTTGAAAGAACTCAGGAGCTGCTGACAGAGGTGCGGGGGACAAAGGGGGAGGAGGTGGAGCGGGGGAAGGGGAAAGGGAAGGAATCGCCAGGCAACAGAGGCTCCAAGGGCTCGTCGGAGGCCCGGGCTGAGGCGGAGAGACTGCTGAAGGAGGCGGCGGCTACGTGGGGCCAGGCTAAGGAGGTGCTGGATGAGGTGAAGGAACTGAGGGCACTTTACCGCCAGCTGGATTCGCCGCCAAACGTGTCCGCCTCGCTCTCACCCGTCAGCCCTTCTAACAGTGGCAAGCAGACTCACTACCGGAAGAGCATGATGTGACATCCCAGATATAAACACATTTGAAACATTTGGACTTTGAAACCCTCAGCAAAAAAAAGAACTAAACATGCAAAGCCACAATATTGTACAAGATGTCCCTTGTGTCCTGTTTCCTTTCAATATAATGATGCTGTGACAAAGATAGGGCATGTTTTTCCCCAACGACATCCCCTGTGGTTTTGACCACTGTGTCCTTACTTGACTGCTGTATGAAGAATGCGTGTGTGTGTGTGGGGGGGGGGGGGGTCAGAGGTAATGGTTCCAATGAAACGGGTCCAACCAATACGTCCAGTGTCAGATTTTGTTAACAATCTCCATGTTTTTTTGGTACATTGGTCATCATAGAAGGGATGTTCCACATGTTAAGTTTGGGCAGGGATCAGAGGGGCTCTCGCTGTCCGGGTAAGACAGACTGGGATGAGATGAAGAGCAACGCCGAGTCCGGACTGGAATTACACACTGGAAGGTGGGTTTGGGACAGCAGATTTCCCATAGAGCCCCCAATCTCAAAACAACAGCAGCCCACGGTAGTCAGCACAATACCTCCAGCCGCCAGTGCTGCTCTGAGCACCTTAATTTCCTCATCTGTGATGGCCCATCCTGAGTCACAGGGTTCCGGGGTGCATATTAGGAACTCACCTGCCTTCCATCTTCATTGCCACTGCAGCCAATAATACCATAATTGCACTATAAAGGAAGGCTGTAAACGAACAGTATAAAACTGATGGGTGTAAACTGAAGAGAATAGATATGGTCTGTTGCTCTGCATATTTACACCCGACACTACTGTGTCTAGAATCATGCAGGCTGACCAACACCTATACACTTAACGTTGACCAACACCTTCAACTCTAACACAGTTGATACTTACACCCTGACCATTACTGTATACAGGGCAGTCAGCGAACGCACCCATTCGATTATTAAGCTGTGATGCTAATGCTTCACCTTTGACCTCCCTGTCCTACTTAGGGTCATATGGGATTTATGGTAGAGAAGAGAGCTATGCAACATAGCAAACATGCACATTACAGTGCGTGTACACAGCTACACAGAGAGGGACAATGAAGTAGAGGGGCAGCCAGTAGACTGCAGTTCCTGACCAAAACATCCAGCGCATTGCCAGATCACCTCACCTTGTTTTATAGACAGTAGCTATGTACATCCTGCTGTACAGTCCTGAGGTAGTGCTTTACTCTGGACGGCCAGACATCCTTCAGAATCAGTATTATGGTGTTATTATCTGTCATTGTCATTTTATTTGTAATATGCATTTATAAGATGGCAAGCGTTTGAGAAGAAAATAGCAGGGCATTTTTGATTGTTTAAAGGTTTAGAATGCTTAACTGGCACCTCTGCATATTGTAGTTTTACTCTTTTACAAACTACCACAGCTCAGTAACCGAAGTCATAAATACAGGTACGGTTGGGTTTTATGACAAAATACAAAAGCAGGCAGGGAGATTTGAATGTTAATAAAACAAAACAAATAAAGCAAAGCTTTTCAAAAAACTGGACAGACCATAAACCTATTTTACTGTTGTACTATTATTGTTGATGTCATTTTGTTTTTATCTGGGCTGAAGTACTATCATGTGAGGTTGAACATGAAACAAATGCTTGTGCTGTCCTGAAGAAATGTTCCCACCTCTGATGCACTGTACATACTATTTGCAGTTCGAATCATCTCAAAGGATGTTGTATTTTCTTATTGCGTTACATTATGATGAAAACAGAAGTAGCTTTGCTTTGCACTGTAGTTCCTCACCTCTGGACTCTCAATGTTCTTGAGACATAACCGTTTGTGCAATTATAACAATCAGCCTCATTCAGCAACTGTTGTTCTACATTGAATGTTTGCTTTTATAAGTCAAAACTTTGTCGAGAATTTTAATAAAAATGATTTTGTATGTCCTTTCACAATAATAGCCCTCAGATACACCTGGAGCTCTGGAATAAAGGTGTGTTTTTCAGAGTAAAGGCTGCGATATGAAGTGTTTGGTCTCGTTCTAATATTTGAGGTAGCAATAATACAATTGTAAAGCTATGCCAAAGATGGCTGTAGAAGGTAAGGTTACACTTTATTTGGAGAGTCATTCCATCTGTATGTGCTCTACAGATAGTTTGTTGATGATATGACTATCAACAAACTATCAACAAACCATCTGTTGATAAGCAACTAATTGTGTATTTTAAGGGTAGGGGTAAGGTTAAAATATGTTTTAGGGTAATGGTTAAGGTTAGGTTTAACATAAGGGGAATGGTTAAGGTTGGGATTAGGGTTAGGGTTAGTAGATAGTTTGTTAAAATGTTGTTGACAGTATGCAGATAATATGTAGAGCATCTAGAGATGGACTCTCAAAATAAAGTGTTACCGAAGGTAAGAAAACTACTGGAAATACTGAGGAACTCATCAAAATCACAACACAAAATCAACGTGGTTTCTAAATCTGCATGCTGGGAATAGGGATACAAGTTTAAAAATCCAGCTAATTTTGCCCACTCATGGTTACACATACAATTCAATCACAACCTAAATGATAACCCATTTTGTTATTTCTGTAATGTGAAATGTCATTCTCTTTATGTATGATGTGTTTACTTTGGCAATTTTCCTTTCTAATTTTATTCATCAATTGCTGTTCTACAAAGAGTAGCTACCACAGCCTTAAAAATACATTACAATCATAGCAACTCCAGTGATGGACCTCCAGCTATTTACAAAATCTGAATTATTGTATTTTGAGGATTAAATTAAGTTTGTACAATGAGAATACAATAGCAAAGTATGAGCTAGGTTTATTACTAGAAGGCATTGTACACAGACTCAGAGATTTACATCCTGCTCACTCAGGTTTTCATTTGAATAAATGTGCTAAAATCAATAATTAGAGCGTTGCGTTGAATCATTAATCTTAAACAGTTCTGTCGGAGCAGTGTTCCTTAATCCTGGTTCTAGGGACCCAAAGTGGGGCACAAAAACGTACACCCCTTACAGATCTCTGGACTACTTTTAGCAAATGCCAGTTAAGAGCATTTGAAAGTATTCAAACATATACACACACTTAAATACAGCAGCCTACACACATAGATGGTTATACATTCAGAGACGATGGTCTATGATTAGAACTGATTGTGATATGAAACCATGTCCACCACAATGCTTAGGCCGGAAGAAGAGCAGTCCCCACATGCTGAGGCCTTGACATGGCTTCTGTTTGAATGAAACCCATGTAACATGTTCTCTACATTTACACATTAGGTATTTTGCAGAGGTTATTTTCCAGAGTGTCTTGTAGTTAATAATTCCCTGACTGGTGCACACATACAGGTAATCAACAATAGGTTTTTGTAAGGTTCCATCTCTCACCTGGTCTGGGGGGATCCTGACACTACACAGACTCCTCCCAGGATGCCATTGGTGCCTCCAGTATAACAAGCTTTATTGCTTAAATACATGAGAGGGTTCCCAAGAGTAAAAGTACTTGTTTGAGTAACTCTGAGTTCACAAGTTTTGGGAAGTCCCTACTGAAGACCAAAATTATCAGGTAAAGGGTGATCGTATCTTACCTGTGATCGTTTAGATTCTCTTTACTCTTTCTATTTGTTTTATAGGTCAATGTTAAGATATGAACACCCTTTACATTATCTTTTTGGTCTTCATTAGACTTCCCAAAATTTGTGAACTTAGAGTTACTCAGACAAGTACTTTTACTCAGTACTTTTGCTCAGGACTTTTAACATTTCTGCCCTCCACCTGCCCTGATGAGGAGTGACACCGCTTTGAGCACTGACCGTGTCTAAATCAAGTCACACTACTGATGTTAACACGTTGTCTAACTGCAGTCACAGTACTGATGTTAACACGTTGTCTAGCTGCAGTCACACTGCTGGTGTTAACACGTTGTCTAACTGCAATCACACTACTGATGTTAACACGTTGTCTAACTGCAGTAACACTACTGATGTTAACACGTTGTCAAACTACAGTCACACTACTGATGTTAACACATGTTCTAACTGCTGTCACACTACTTATGTTAACACTTTGGCTAACTGCAGTCACACTACTGATGTTAACACGTTGTGTAACTACAGTCACACTACTGATGTTAACACGATGTCTAACTACAGTCACACTACTGATATTAACACATTGTCTAACTGCAGTCACAGTACTGATGTTAACATGTTGTCTAACTGCAGTCACAGTACTGATGTTAACATGTTGTCTAACTGTATAATATTAAATAGATATACAGTTGTGCTCATAAGTTTGCATGCAGAAAGTGTGAAATTTTGGTATTGATTTTGACAATATGACTGTTCATGCAATATTCTGACTGTTATATAAGAATAGTGATCATATGAAGCCAATAATTATCACACAGTGGTTTGGCTCCTTTGTAAACAATACTCATAACATAAATCACCCAAATGGCCCTGATCAAAAGTTTACATGATCTTGAATGTTTGGCCTTTTTACAGACACACAAGGTGACACACACAGGTTAAAATGGCAATTTAAGATTAATTTTCCGTACCTGTGGCATTTTAAATTGCAATTAGTGTCTGTGTATAAATAGTCAATCAGTTTGTTAGCTCTCACGTAGATGCACTGACCAGGCTAGATACTGAGCCATGGGGAGCTGTACCTGCGTGAAAAGATACTGGAATTGCATAAAGCTGGAAATGGATATAAAAAGATATATCCAAAGCCTTCCAAATGCCAGTCAGTACTGTTCAATCACTTATTAAGATGTGGAAGATTTGGGGATCTCTTGATACCAAGCCAAGGTCAGGTAGACCAAGAAAGATTTCAGTCAAAACTGTCAGAAAATGTGTTTGGGATACAAAGGAAACCCCATAGGTGACTTCAGGAGACATACAGACTACATTGGAAAAATGGTGGGAAAAAAAAGGAGCACAATATGATTATACTTTGCAGCTAAAAAAATTAGCTGCATGGTCGAGTTGCCAGAAAGATGCTTTACTGCGCCAGTTCCACAAAAAAGACAAATTACAATATGCCCAACAACACCTTGACACCCTTCACAACTTCTGACAAACTGTAATTTGGAATGGCAAGATCAAAATAGAGCTTTATGGTCACAACCATAAGCTCTATTTTTGGAAAGGGGTCAACAAGGCCTATAGTGAAAAGAATACCATCCCCACTGTGAAGCACGGTGGTGGCTCACTGATGTTTTGGGGATGTGAGAACACTAAAGGCATGAGGAACCTTGTGAAAATTGATGGCAAGATGAATGCACCATGTTATCGGACAGTACTGGCAGACAATTTGCATTCTTCTGCACAAAAGCTGCACATAAGACACTCTTGAACTTTCCAGCATGACAATGACCCTAAGCACAAGGCCAAGTTGACCCTGCAGTGGTTACAGCAGAAAAAGGTTAAGGTTCTGGAGTGGCCGTCACAGTCTCCTGACCTTAATAGCAACGAGCCATTCTGAAGAGATCTCAAACATGCGGTTCATGCAAGATGACCAAAGACTGCATGACCTGGAGGCATTTTGCCAAGACAAATGGGCAGCTAGAATTCTGGGCCTCATAGACAACTATCACAAATGACTGCACGCTGTCATTGATGCTAAATGGGTCAATACACCATATTGAGAATTGAGGGTATGCAGACTTTCAAACAGGCGTAATTTCTTTATTTTCTTTGTTGTCATGTTTTGTTTTATGATTGTGCAATTCTGATTTGACCTACAATTGAATATGAATCCCATGAGAAATAAAAACAAATTGTTTGCCTGCTTACTCGTGTTTTCTTTAAAAATTGTGCATCTATTACCAATTCTCCAAGGGGTATGCAAACTTTTGAGCACAAATGTAATACAAATGGACAGTGACAATATTTTTGTTGTTTTGTTTTTTAATCCAACACTGAGTTTGAAAGGATACAATGATGATGAGGTTGAAGTGCAGACTGTCAGCTTTAATTTGAGGGTACATTCATACAGTACACATGAGATCAATCGTTCAGAAATGACAGGAGCTTTTGTACATGGTCCCCCCATTTCCAGGCATCAAAAAACATTGGACAGCTTAACATAATGTAGAATAAAGTAATATTTGCCAATATTTGGTTGAATATCCTTTGCGTGAAATGACTGCTTGAAGTATGTGATGTATCGACATCACCAGCAAAAAACAAAGCCAAAAAACATACAAAATTAGTAATAAAGGTATAAAATGCACTAACAGCACCAGTTCCTTCAACCTAAAAGTACAGTGAAACGCATTCTATATGTAAGGAGCAAAAAATTTAAAACCAGTTCTACCCAATTTATTGGAGATCTTAGGGATCTCTAATGATAACCAGTGGTGATATTGGGTGGGTGGTATATTATATGTATATGTATATTTTTCTAATATTTTAATATATGAAAATATTAAGAATTTAAGAATTGCACAATCATATTTTAAAATTAAAAAATGTATTACATTAGCTGTGTGCCGTAATCATCAATATAAAAAAAACTTGTAATATGTAAGTTTTGTCAAAGATCCCCAGAGATCGGAGATGCTGGTCTATTGAGACCACAATGTGACATCCCAAGCTGACATCTATTAGGCACACCCAATCACATTTCAGTGCACCTGCACCATATTCACTCATCAACCCCCATGTATACCTCGGCTGTTTCACTTTGTGTTTTTGTTAATCGCCTTTGGCTATTCTCTTGTTGAATGTTAAGTGAGTACTTATTAAAATATTAACTGTGATCATGCATCTGTGTCCACCTCTACTTCTTTGGCAGATTCATCACAACTTTATGTTTAATGAATCTACAATATATGAATATATATAGATAAATAAATGAACTTTTCCATGATATTCTATTTCTTTTTAAATTGTACTTGGTTTTGCCTGCATTAAGTACCAGTTTCAATACAACAAAAGCATTCTTTATGGATTTAAAGGCTAATTGAAGCTCAGAAAAAGTCTGGTTGGTCATGGGTTAATAACGTACACTACAGCATCCTGTACATAGAGGTGTATTTTTCAGTTATTTATAGCTGAAGTCACACTACAGATGTTAACACATTGTCAAACTGCAGTTACACTAAAATGTTGACATGCTGTTTAACTGCAGTCAAAATACAGATGTTAGCACATTGATTAACTGCACACAAGACTAGGATATGCTTGTTGTCACCATGTGTCTAAAGTCTGTGCATGTTTTGGTGAACAAGACACCACTGTGCCTGTAGACACTGCCGTGCCTGCAACGATTACTTACTGTATAACATATTGAATATGTCTTGGACACTTCAAGCATGTTTCAGGTATTTATTTTGTGCAGGTCACATGTGTGACACACAGTTAACATTAGAGTTCAGTAAATACAAAGAAAAAGGAAGTTAACTAATTTCTCTCTTCCTGATTCCGCATCAGTGTGTGGTTAGTTTCAGTCTGCTAGAAATGACAGAGCTTGACCAAATAAAACTGGCCTGAGCTGCATGCTGACTGTCTATGTCTGGTGACTGGTCTGTTTAGTTGTTCTGCCCTGTCTGTCTGATCTGTCGAGTCTATCTCTCTGCCTTAGACACTGTGTCATAGCTCTGTTCAGAGTAGCGTAAATACTTCATTAAACTTGGCTTATTTTATCAAGCTCTGTCTTGTGAAGGTTGTGATTGAGCTGGTGGGCTGATATTTAAGGAAAAATGTTAGTCAGACATGAAGAGATGCCTGTTGCCACCTGGGTGTTAGAAAGGAGAATGATATTTGAGTGTGTTCTGCATATCAATCAATCAATCAAATTTATTTTATAAAGCCCTTTTTACAACAGCAGTTGTCACAAAGTGCTTTGACAGACACCCGGCCCGAGACCCCCAAAAGCAAGCAACACAAATGATGCACAGTGGCTAGGAAAAACTCCCTAGTAGGAGGGACCTAGGAAGAAACCTAGAGAGAGGCCAGACTCAAGGGGGTGGCCAGTCCTCTTCTGGCTGTACCGGGTGGGGGATCTGAAGGTACACAGCCCATTGTAATAAGGTCAATCCGTGTTCAATTATTGTCCAGCAATGAAGATATGATGGGTGGACTGTGAC
>JACXGM010033282.1:0-12336 GCA_016801145.1 Umbra pygmaea
GCCCCAGCTGACAGGGAGGTGCAGGTGCAGAGGATAATTGGAGCCAAGGCTGCCTTCATGGAATGAGGAACCTCAGAGATAGGTGAGTACATAAATAGACAGACAAGGACATACAACACACACACACAGGGGAACCAGGAGAGGGAGACAAACACTAGGAATGGGGAGACAGCTCAGGGAGGAGAACACCTAACAGTACATGTTTTCCTACTCTCAAGAATTTTGCAGATTAAGTCTGCATGAAAGTCTCTCGTGTGGCCAAAACTAATTGTGAATAGAATAGGAACTTTGGTGATTTTGGCGGAAAAGGTTCCATTTCCCTATTGCGTTAATGGGGAAAAAGAAAACTTGAAGTAAATTTATATGCCTTAATTTTTTGTTTTCCCTTTCCCCTTTTGGTTTTGAAACCGAAATACAGCTACAGAACTTGTGATTTCTTCCAGTTTTTCTATTCTTGTTTTAAAACTGAAAAACAAGGTTGTTTTTCTGATTTCATTTTGAAACAGAAAAACAGAAGAACGAATGGTACACAGATTATCATCAATCCAAAATCTCGAATCTGAATAGTAAAAAAATTATTATAAGTAAGGTCTAGGCTTCCTTTCGATAATAGCTGTGTGTACAATTGTTGGGCAGTAGTGTGCAGAATAATTATGCAACTAAATGAGAAACTATAAGTTTCCCATCTTGTTAATTTTCATATGATAAAGTGAGAAAAATAAACAAGCAACTTAAAATGTACAAATAAACATTTCTGACACTTCAAAACAAAGCAGTGACCAACATAGCCACACTTCTTTTCAACAACAGTCATAAGCCTTCCATTCATGGAGTTGGTCAGTTTCTTGATTTGTTCACAATAAACTTCTTGTTCAGCAGCAACCACAGCCTCCCAGACACTGTTCAGAGAAGTGTTCTGTTGTCCTTCACCATAAATCGACCATTTAAGAATGGACCAAAAGTTCTCAATAGGGTTTAGGTCAGGTGAGGAAGGGGGGCATTTTTCAGTGCCTAAAAACCTAAACAGTTTATGTTCTATACCTAAAAAGCATGGCAATGTCTAAATGGCTTAACAGGTTGAAAGCCGTCGTTCACGCTAGAGACCCGAGGCCTATACAACAAAGAAAGTTCAACATGCCCTGGATTTGTTTTCATTAACTGGCTTCACTAAACCTAACATCTGCAATGTGGATTAGAAATGTCATGATGGTGGTTATCAATTTGTTAAATTGACCCAGGATCTCTGAATCTAGTGACAAGCGCTTTTACATAAAAGGGCCGGTTTGTGCACCATATGACCAATCGCAGACATAGACAAGTCTGAGAGACGCGGTAAAGGTTCAGAACCATTTCTTGTTTCTTTAGTTCTCTATTGTATACTGTCTGTGCAATGCACACCACTACTGAATGAAAACAAATAAACGTATGACTGTTTGTGGAAGAGGACTTTTATGTTTAATAAATTGTTCAATCCATTTAGCTTATTTTGAAAGTTCCTTGTTAATAAAGCACTTCAATTTTTAGGTACAAATACAAATGTGCGTATTTACTTTATTATTTTTATTTATGTATATATTTTTGTACCTTTACCTCGAGCCAAACAACCCCCCGTAAGCTTTTTTCTATTGTTATAACATTTGTCGAGTTAGCGCTATCAGTCGAATGGCTTAGTGCAGGCGCTAATGGAACCAAGGGTGTATCTCGTAAATAACCCCACTAATAATGCCCGGAATGGTACCAAACTTCTATAGTAGTACAAATAGGTTCTACAACGAGGCATTGAAAGGTTTGTACACCAGAAGTATATTTAAATAAAACTTGCCAACGGTTTGCGAGATAATCGCATTTGACGCTTTAGAGCATGGGATCTCGAAGCCAGATCCACTCCACTTTTTCATTGTAACCCTCTACTCTACCTCAGACATGTTGGTGTTATATCTTTCACTTGTTATATCTTTCGCTTGGATGTTATAAGTTGCTCTGAGTAAATAGAGCTGAACGAAACAAAAACTGTGTCTGTCTTCATTTCAGGCTGCAAAGCAACAAAATGTGATTATTTTAGAGGGGGGTGATTCTTGTTTATACCCACTGTATTTTGTTTTTTTAGATTGATTCTAGCATTAATAGAATCAGATATCAGTTTAATTTTCTATTTTCTACGTTGTAGCCTACCCATTTCTTCAAAGAATAGAACTGCCAGTGCAATTTCAGTAAAAAAAAAAATACTGTTTCCATTGGGTGGTTTGTTAAATTAAATTTAACTTATATAACATTGCCAGTCAGGGGTGCCAGTAATTCTGGAGCCCAATGTAAATGAGTTACTGTAAATAGCATGCTAATGTTAATCAACAGAGATAAAGAGCTTGCTGACACAATATGAACCAATATCTGCTTTTCAAAGAAGACTTCACTCACTTGGGTCCCTGAGCTCCCTCAGGAAGCTGCTCAACGAGGCTGATGAGTTTCTGCGTCCAGTCGCCGGCGGAGCGGATGTGCACACTGAAGAAGTCCTCCTCAGGGGCAGAGGTCATGGTGAACGGGTGCCACTCCAGTTGGGAGATGGCTGGGCAGTTCAGGAAGACATACTGGCCCACATCCATCTTGAAACCGTTCTT
Organism: Umbra pygmaea; assembly: GCA_016801145.1. Classification (NCBI taxonomy): domain Eukaryota; kingdom Metazoa; phylum Chordata; class Actinopteri; order Esociformes; family Umbridae; genus Umbra; species Umbra pygmaea. Next base: position 2,616 of record JACXGM010033282.1, read on the forward strand.
CACCAGCTGCAGTTCCAGCACTTTGGACGGCCGAATTACTATCTGAGAATGGCGAGTTATACAGCATTCTGATTATTTATCACTTGATGAACAATACAAATATTTTCAGTGACAAAGAGATGTTACTGCTTTGTTGGGAACACATACCTTTCTGTATTTGACAGTCTGCAAGTAGCGGACAAAGCGCAACAAACGCTCACACAAATAGATGACCATAGGACCGATCACCCACATCCATGTCTGTGGAAACAACACAGGATGTACTGAACCTATGATCAGTCTCTTTACCATAAAGCCAGGGGCCAAAAGACCCACATTCTGTAGCCTAATAAACTGGATCTAAGTATTGGTAAGATGACATTTGGAAATTACATTTTTGTAATTTACCTCTATATAGATTATTAAAGAGTAACACTCACTCCTGATTTAGCTGTGGCCCACCCTTTCTAACATGCTGGATCTCCCCCAAAAAATCCAACAATAAATATTTATTTTGGACTACACTACAAGAATACGCTCCATTTCTATTAATTAATTTTCACTAGCCACAACTTCGGTAACAACGTTCTTCTATAGTGACCTTTGAGGAGGTACAACACACATCTTAAAGGGTCGCTCCCTTGGGTAACACAGAAATGTCTACATCAAAACTGTGATAGCCATTTTAAAACATAGAAGCAGGAACAACCTACATTTTGTACTAAAGCCTACCAAAATTCTTAATGAAATGTCAAAATGAAGACCAGCATGAATATTCAACTGCATTCAACTGCATTCAACTGCACATTCAACTGCACTTTTCTATCTTTCTCCCTTACCCGACCCATTGTGTTATTCTTGTGTATTTGTATTCTTGTGTAACTCTGTCTGTACTTGCACCTTTGCTTTATCTTGGCCAGGTCGCCGTTTTAAATGAGAATTTGTTCTCAACGAGCCCACCTGATTAAATAAAGGTTAAATAAAATAAATAAATAAAATCTTTCACTGCAACTAATTCCCAAACTTTCTTTTTTTATACAAAAATGCTTTTCACAAGAGTTACCCTCAATGGCATAAATATAGTACGTGAGTACATTTTCTTCAGAAAGTTTAGCTAAGTTTATGAAATATCAAGGAAAATCATCAGGGAACTACTTGAATTGAAGGAACAGTAAGATCTGCATTGATGTTCATTCTCCCCCAGATAGCTTTACTCCATAGTTTTAGATAAGGCTGATCATTTTCTTCACATTGCATAATGGACTAAGTCACTGCCTTGCAGGACAAGCTAGTGAAGACAGTCAATGGTTTGAGCCTGACTATGGGTTTCCGGACTGTCCCTGGACCTCCTGCACGAGGTAGCACAAATTGGCATCGTGCTGCCCAGGATTTGAGATAGATAAGTCGGATTATCTACCTTGCCACATCGCTCTCCAACGACTCCTTGTGTGCAGATTGGGCACGTGTAAATGCAATCACGGAAGTATAGTTGTTGAGCGTAATCATCCCCTGCATGATCTGACTAAAGGCTTCAGTGTTAGTTGAACAGTGCGAAAAGAATCGGCGGCTTGGGCGACATGTGGTTGGATGAACCATGAGTGTCCTTCACCATCCCACATCTGTCCAAGGAGTTGTGGCGCTGCCGGCAAGACAGGTTTAGTGGGAATTGAGATGGGATAAAAATGGGGGGGTAGGTTTTTTAGATAAAAATAAAATGTGCATTTGATGACAACCAAGCTAAAGAAAAATCTCTTACCTGTGGAAACCCCCCTGCAAACTGAGGGATTGGACATTCTTCAGTCTCCCCCCATTTGTCTACATCATCTTTACATTCGTCGACGTCATAATCAAGGGTTGTCATACCTCGGACGATGCGCCTGCAGACAACAGACAAAAAAACTGACTGCTAATCCATCACAACCATTTCCTCTTGAAATGAACAGGAACCTGGAACGCAAGATCCTCACCCAGCTCCATGGAAGACGAGCCCAGCAAAGAACACAATGAAGAGGTGGTGCGTGTACCAGAAGACCTCAAAGTAGCTGCGCCTGATCACCTCCATAGATGAGGTGATCATGAGGATGAGGGCCAGGGTGATGACTACACCCGTAAGTCCAGCGATGCTGGTAAAAACCAGGAGGGTCGGAGTCTGGGCCAGAAAATGCAATCAGGTTGCACCCAATTAAAGTCACACCTCTAAGCCATTATGAATATCTAAAAAATGCCAGGAATATTTTCTGAACAATAGAACTTGGAAAAAATTGACACTGACCAAGCATGATAAAATATTTTAGTTTATAATTATATAAACTTGTTGTCAATGGCTGCTAGGTTGAAATCTGTGGTCAAAAGATTTTAGTATGTTGACCTCGTTTAACAACTCCTGCCATTACAACTTTACTGGCTCAATGTGTAATTATCTTTCAGACTAATGCTTTTGGTTTTATTAAGAATTGTTTGGAAGTCCCTAATGCAAAACATGGTTGATGTCAATGGAACCAAAGCTAATAAAATAAAGCCGTACAATGTGTAAAGAGCGGATTGGGTTGAGGTAGGTGCTGTTGCTCGTGTCACCCAGACTAGACAGGACAGTGCTGAGCTCATCGTCCAGCCCGTGTCTGCTATTGTAATACCGCTCTGCATTCACCAAGTGGGCTATAACGTGAACAGCTGCATTAAAAGAAAAACAGGAAGAGAGACAGTTGATATTTTAAACAGGGTTGTAGTGCCCAATGCCTCATAGATGCCAATTAGATTCTCACATTTGAAATACATTTCAAATTTATATATACTAGACTTCATCTCTCGCCTCCTTCCTTTTATAACTTTTGGCTGATTATTTTACATTATAATAAATTGGAAGTAGTAAAGTATTATTATTATTAATAATAATAAAGTCAAGATGAGCAAAAATCTGCTTTTAATGTTGCAAATAGAATATAGAAGTTCCCTCTTTTGTTTACAGGATCCTTTCATCTCTACCGTTGAGATCCTTACAGGGTATTGAAGGATAATTATCAGAAATTTGCTTAAATCTGCCTTGATAAGGCAATACTTCTCCTTCTACACTTAGACAATTTACTTATGGAAGGGAAAGCAAAGAACTTAAGGCAAATAGAGGTAAAATATCAACTTGGCAAAGAGATCATGGCAAAATAAAAAAATGTATTGAAAACAGGTGCTGTTCCTAAATCATTTAAATATACAGTACATTTGGGGGGTCTGTGTGGCATAGTGGGCTATGTTGCTGCATTGTAGGACAGTCTACATCATGACAGTCAGTGGTTTGATCCTGACTATGCGTTCTCCAGGCTTTCCAGAATGAGGCAGCGCTAATTGGCTTAGGGCTGAACGGGATTTGGGATAGACAAGCTGAATCATCCCCTTGCCATGTCGCTCTCCAGCAACTCCTTGTGTGCAGAACGGATGCCTGTAAATTCAGTAGAAGAATCGTTGGTGAGCGTAATCATTCCGTACGTGATCTGACTAAAGGCTTCTGTGTTGGATGAGCAGTGGTGACATGTGGTTGGATGAACCATGTGAGCGCCCCTCGCCATCCCGCGTCTGTCCAAGGAGTTGTGGAGCTGCCGACAAGGTAGGGTCAGTGGCAATTGGAAAAGGAGAAAAATGGGGGGGGGGGGGTAGATTTTATTTATTTTTTGCTCCCCACATGCATCAATGAGCCTTGGCCGCCTGTCACCAGTTCATCGCTTTTCCTTCCTTGGACTACTTTAGATAGGTACTTAGCAACTGCACACTAGGAACACTCCAAAAGAGCTGCAGTTTTGGAGAATCTCTGACCGAGTTGTCTAGCTATCACAATTTGGCCCTCGTCTAAGTCGCTTAAATCCTTACGCTTGCCCATTTGTCCTGCTTTCAACATCAACTTTGAGAACAAAATTAAGAAGCAGGAAAAATGGGCAAGCATAAGGATTTGAGTGACTTTGAGAGGGGCCATTTGAGAGGGGCCATTTGACAGGGGCCATTTGACAGGGGCCATTTGACAGGGGCCAAATTGTGTTGTGGTCCAATCCAGCTACTGTAGCTCAAATTGCTGAAAAGTTTCATGCTGGTTCTGATAGAAAGGGTTCAGAACACAGAGTGCATCACAGTTTGTTGTGTATGGGGCTGCTGTTTGTGTGGTAAAAGGGGGACCAACACAATATTAGGCAGGTAGTCATAATGTTATGGCTGATCGGTGTATGAACAGTACTATAAATGGAATTACCAAGAAATATAGGTCGTTTTAATGTGTCACATGTCATAAATACACCTGTTTCTGGAAGGTTCCAGAGTTTGATAGAGAGCATAGGTGAAGAAACAGCATCATGATGTCATAATGTGCCTTCTGTCTACTACCTGCTGCTACATATAAAACTCCAAATGATGGTTTTAATAAAAAAAATTAACACTTTCATCTCCCATTCCCTTTATGAGCCAGGCGTGTTTGTACCTTTCGCGCATTGCTATTATGATGGTGGATTTGCACCGTAATATTTTTATTTGTTATCTTTTGCATGTTTGTGCGCTGCTGCGCTTCCCTTTGTGTGTGCAACAAGTATATAGTGTGAACGCGCTGTGCATACGCCTAGGTGCATTTGACTAATTTGCTGTTATAATAACAATGACATGCTGTGCCATTGACTTTAGACCAGGTTTTTGTTGGTCAATGGCGTGATCACTTTCCGATGCCTCAAGATAGCAATAGAACCCAGAATTATCCTGAACATACCTCCCTGTTAGACCAGCACGCCCGTGGGTGCAAAGATGGGCGCAGGTTCATTTGCTATTGAAACGACTTGGGCACCCGATGGGAAATTGACAACTGCGTCGGTCTCAAACTAGCAAAGACACTTGCGTCCAGGCCTTGCGCTGCGTTGCACTGGGTGTAAGATAGGTCCCACTGTGTGAATCTAACCTGCTCGCTAGCAGGTTTTATTCAACTAACCCTGAGTGTGTCTTACTCTAACTGAAACCTGCCTTCTGAATGTGACGTGTCCTGTCCTCAAGGAGCCAGTTGAGTTTAAAGCACAAATAGAAGTCTCAGTGTTAAAGGGTGATCCTGATTGGGTGTTTTCTCAGCCCTCACATTGTTCACATGACTCAACGTGAACATGCTCTCAGTTCAGAACAAATTATTTGTATAGCACATTTTTTGCCAACTTTTTTTAAGTAAATTCGGTGAGGCTGAGAACATCTCTAAGGCAACCATCTGTCGGGCACGGCACTGTCCGTTGGCACACACACGCTGTATCTGTCGCTCCCTGCTTCCGTCTCTCACCCTCTCAGTTTCTCCGTAGCTCAGCTCATCTAAATAGGGGACACCAGGTTCAGTTTTAATTCATAACCCAGACAATCTGGGGTGTGTGGGGATAAGGTTGGTCTCGTTAACAGGTTGTTCTGATTGCCCTAGAAAAATAAACATCACCTACTCTTTATAGTATTTGGGGAACACGTCATTGAGCATCATAATACAGATGTTGATTAGACCAAAATGGAACTTATTGGCGTTAGCGTTAAATGCTATGTGTGGTGTAAAGCAAACACCATGCCAAAAGCATGATGGTGGCAGCATGTTGTTGTGGGGCTGAATTTCATCGACAGGGACTGGATAACTGGTCAGGATTTAGGAAAAGATGGAAGAAGCCAGTAACAGGGCAGTTCTAGAGGGAAACTTCTTTCAGTTTGCAAAACACATGAGAGCTACAATGGAGTGGTTTAAAACCAAGAACCTGAATGTCTAAGAATGGCCCAGTCAAAGCCCAAACCTCAATCCATTTTAGAATCTATGTTAGGACTTGAAAATTAAAGCTATATTGTGTAACATTTGCTCCCATCTAGTGGTGAAATTGTATATGACAAAAAACTGAATACCGTTCTAGCCCCTCCTGCTATTATGCCAGCAACGCAAACTCGGATATATATATATATATATTTTCAAAACAACAGCCGCAGGGGGCGCAGGGGGTGCAGTTCCAACGTTGGCCGCTAAGTCTAATAGTTGCTTTTACTTCTGTGTCTATCTTCTTGGAATAGGCATGATCCTCCATTGTTAACAGGCTCTCAAATCCTCCTCCGGCGGTCATGAGTAATCTCCCCCTGGCATTAGTCTCGGAGCCACTGAGTGTAAAAGCGCGAAAGGCAGAGCTTGAATTTCCAGTTATGTCCCTCTTTGGCTAATGTATTTTAAAAATGGAGGCGTAACATGGCTGCCACAATTCGAGCGACTCGTCATATTTATTCTGAATGGCAGATTCTAGGCTTACGAGAATACTTTGATTAGTTGGTGGAAGTAATTACACATGAATGAGCACATATTTTTGAAAAAACACAGGGGTTTTGCTAAGAATTAACTCAAAAAATTACACAATGTAGCTTTAAGTTTAAAGATGGTTCTACCATGTAGTGACTCTAATGAATCCAAAAATGGGCTGTAGGTTTTTATTTAACATTTGTTTCACAATATAAAATATTTTGCACCGTTAACCCTTTAATGTCCTTACTGCAAAAAAACATTGTGTGCTCTACCAAACGATTGAGTCGAACATTAAAGGGTTAAAGTGTCCGTTATGTTGTGTAAAACAAATAGTAAAAATCCCAATACAATTAAGGTTGTGACACTACAAAATGTGAAAATGTCCCAGGGGCGTGAATACAAATGCAAGGCACTGCATCTCATCTGATCATGAAGTAAAAAAAGCATACCTGTCATCAAAGCAATCATGTAGGCCACGAGCTTGTGGAAACTGATATTTTTGTCTAGTTGTTTCCTCATCGTTCGTCCACAGCACTGAAACACCACAAACAAGTTTAAGACATTTAATTAGAGGGACGATTAAAGGCAAAACTTAAAGCCTCTTAACCCATTTTTTCCCTGGTCAAAGAAATTCAATCCTAGAAGAGGGTTACCTTCAAACAATAGAACATTCCCCCATGTTGTGATCCACCCTTTTCCTAGCCCATTATGATAAGCAATGTGAATTAAACATTTGTACATAAAATTATGTACTTCTTACTCAAATTTTATATTACATTTTAAATGATTGGCGACAAAAAAATAAATCATCGACTGCACTTATCAATCATTGCATATTTCAGTCTGAGGCTTCTTAACAGCAAATTGTATATAGTGTTGATTTTCTAGAGATAATTTAGGTGTTAAATGAATTTAATGAGTTTTAAATAATATCAATGCTAATACATATTGTTACTGGTTTTATATATTATATTATTTATATTTTTAACACGATTGAAAGTGTGAAATTCACTCAGTTTTGTGTCATATAGACACTGTGTTTCACTGTAGTGGTTAAGGTTCAAATCCGGCTTTGAATTGAGGGGGGGGTCCAGGACCATCCGTAAGTCACTAGGGACCCCAATAAGATTTTTTCTTATCAGGGCGTATTGCTGGATTCACACCAGGCACCGCAAAAAAATCACTGTACGGCACCGTCACGCAGACAAAGTTGTAAACCGCAATCAACATCGTAATCAATCTTACGCATCTTCAAGATGGAGGACAACGTTGCATACCACTGGCAGGAGCTTTTTCAGTTTAATATTCATTGACAATAATTTGTCTGATAAAATCTATCTAATGAGCCGTCAAAGCTTTTCTTGCAATCCCATAAACCCATAGGTGAAAGCAACATATTAGCTCTTCCTCTGTGGTACATCAACTTCCGGTTCTGGTGCCGTACGGCAAAGCACCCCACAAGTTGGATAATTTCAACTCTTGCGACACACCCGCCGCAACATTGCATACAACTGTGATTAGCTGTCAAGGCAGGAATTATTTCAGTTTAGTGTTCATTGACAATATGAAAACTGAGTTGTCAAAGCTTTTCTTGCAATCCCATAAACCCATAGGTGAAAGCAACATATTAGCTCTTCCTCGGTGGTAAATCAACTTCCGGTTCTGGTGCCGCACAAGATTATTTCAACTCTTGCGACACACCCACCGCACCACAGCCACATTTTCCCGGTTCCGGTAGATTTGCCGCAGCGGTGCGCATTGCTTCCTATTGAAATGAGTGGACTTCCACCTCAATGCAACCAGTTTGCCGGACCTGGTGTGAATCCAGCTTAACTGGTGAATGTCGTGCCATACACACATCACATGCTCTAACTTCTGCCCAAAAAACAGAACTTGCTATATTGTTGTGGATGGAGTGGAAAAAGATGGGACAAAAAAATAGACGTTTAAAATGAAATGATCAGAGATAAGATTTCTGATAAACATCAGAAGTAGCCAGTTATACACTTTTAATCATATCTATGTGTATTTTCATGCTGTTACGGAAAACAATTAGAGTAGTTAGAACAATTTCACGATATAAAAACCATATTAGAGGTGCTCAGCTCCAGACACTTTGTAAAATGTGACAGAATTTGGCTGGATCAAGTTTGGGTAAACGGGTGTGCCTATTGCATTGTATGGTCTGAATTCATAAATACAAGGAATTGTGAATACATTTACTTTACATAAATAAGTATATTTAAAATCAAACACATCTAGACTTTTATTAAAGTAATATTTTACTGTGATTCTTTTACTCACCATGAAGGAGCCCCGGACCAGAGACAGCAGGTTCCGGCACACAGGCAACAGAATCAGCATACAGTTAAAGTTAAGGACAGCTGCCGGGGCTCTGGCCCATGATAGTGCCGTCTGAAAGACACCCATGAAGTGTTATTCTATATAACCTGTTAGATTCTGTAGGGAATTATGTAGGGTAATGTAATAGTGTCTTTAAATTACTGGCCAAACTAAAAACATTTCTAAGGATTTGGACAATTTAATTCATGCAATTCCTGCAAATATATACTGGGCTTAAACACTGAAAAATATAAAATACTACTACTGCTACACCTGTCAGGTGTATAGATTTTCTTGGCAAAGGTCACTAACAGCAATGTAAACTAATACATGCACTACATTTTGTAGAAATAATATATTTGTGATATACAGGTCCTTCTCAATAAATTAGCATATTGTGATAAAGTTCATTATTTTCCATAATGTAATAATAAAAATTAAACTTTCATATATTTTAGATTCATTGCACACCAACTGAAATATTTCAGGTAATTTATTGTTTTAATACTGATGATTTTGGCATACAGCTCATGAAAACCCAAAATTCATCTTAAGAAATTAGCATATTTCATCTGACCAATAAAAGAAGTGTTTGTAATACAAAAAAAAAGAAAAGGTCAACCTTCAAATAATTATGTTCAGTTATGCACTCAATACTTGGTCGGGAATCCTTTTGCAGAAATGACTGCTTCAGTGCGGCGTGGCATGGAGGCAATCAGCCTGTGGCACTGCTGAGGTGTGATGGAGGCCCAGGATGCTTCGATAGCGGCCTTAAGCTCATCCAGATTGTTGGGTCTTGCGTCTCTCAACTTCCTCTTCACAATATCCCACAGATTCTCTATGGGGTTCAGGTCAGGAGAGTTGGAAGCATGAAATGCTCCAAAATCTCCTGATAGCTATCTGCATTGACCCTGCTCTTGATAAAACACAGTGGACCAACACCTGCAGCTGACATGGCAACCCAGACCATCACTGACTGTGGGTACTTGACACTGGACTTCAGGCATTTTGGCATTTCCTTCTCCCCAGTCTTCCTCCAGACTCTGGCACCTTGATTTCCGAATGACATGCAAAATTTGTTGTTGTTTTGTTGTGCTGCTTCTCTGTAGCCCAGGTCAGGCGCTTCTGCCGCTGTTTCTGGTT
>JACXGM010033283.1:0-12335 GCA_016801145.1 Umbra pygmaea
AGTGCCAAAACCACTGGTAAATGGTTTACTGACCATGGTATTACTGTGCTCAATTGGCCTGCCAACTCTCCTGACCTGAACCCCATAGAGAATCTGTGGGATATTGTGAAGAGGAAGTTGAGAGACGCAAAACCCAACACTCTGGATGAGCTTAAGGCCGCTATCGAAGCATCCTGGGCCTCCATCACACCTCAGCAGTACCACAGGCTGATTGCCTCCATGCCACGCCGCATTGAAGCAATCATTTCTGCAAAAGGATTCCTGACCAAGTGTTGAGTGCATAACTGAACATAACTATTTGAAGGTTGACTTTTTCTTCTTTTTTTTTGAATTACAAACACTTCTTTTATTGGTCAGATGAAATATGCTAATTCTTTGAGATAGGAATTTTGGGTTTTCATGAGCTGTATGCCAAAATCATCAATATTAAAACAATAAATGACCTGAAATATTTCAGTTGGTGTGCAATGAATCTAAAATTTATGAAAGTTAAATTTTTATCATTACCTTATGAAAAATAATGAACTTCATCACAATAGGCTAATTTCTTGAGAAGGACCTGTATATCCTGCATCAGGCATTCTTGCTTTGATGGCTCTCACCTTCTGATCTAGGACATTGTCAGGCATATCAGAGTAGCAGTTTCTGACAGAGAGATCATGCACTCTCATTCTCCTGTACAGGGTGGATCTTGAAATGCCAAGGATGTCAGCTAGAGTCGTCATTGGTAGGTTCATACTTAGGAGACTTTCAAGGACGTCCCTATTAATGTTGAATCTAGATGCTAAAATTACTGTCTATCTACTAAGAACACACACAAGGGTCAAATGCCAACGTTCCTGCATCCCTCCCGGAATACATCAATAAGGGAAATAATAATTAAAATAAACTTCTTTGTCATGTTCATCAATTATGATAAATTATCTTAAGTCTATAACTTTTATTTATTTATTTAGCAATATTTTTTGTACAGTACACTGTGGTAAAAGTACCACTGCCGGAGTGGATGCAATTCTTGGCAGCAATGCAAAACTCGAGACAACACCTGACGTACTCAATTGTCGCAAATTTCATTAAACAGTCACTGAAAACTAGTTCTGTTGATTTTCATCTACACTGTTAAAAATTAAAAGCACTGAGAGTGTTAATTTAACACTTAGGGTGTTGATTTAACACAGCCGTTTTTACTGTGTAGAGTGATTGGGTGTCAGTCAACCTTTTCTGCAAAGGGGTCAAAACTTTGGAACACTTTACCTACTAATTTAAATCTAGAAACCAATGGCAATGCCTTTAACAGAGGACTTAAACAATGGGTAAAATCAAAGCAACATTAATGGCCTACCATAATATTATTGTCTGATCATGTTGCCATTTGCACCATAGCTTATTCTTAATATCTTTTTTTCACTAGTATTAGATTGCTGTAATTATCATTATTTTTTCTAAACCTCCTGTGGATAGGTGCTGAAAATTAGCAAGAGAGCTAAAACACTTAAGTAATGCATCTGGTTTGTCCAATGCTACTGTGATGTCAAATAAAGTCAAAGTCAAGCCTTTGTTTAAAAAATAGTTTTATTTTTATAAACATTTAAAACTTTTTGTTTAATCCCCTTGAAAACTTAAAAAAAAGTTTAAATTGTTCAGAGGACACCCACATTTTGCACAGCCTTTATAAACTTTTTATAAACATTTGAAACTTGAACATTTTTTCACACAAACAAAAGTTTTGTTGAATGACTTAGTAACCTCAACCTCAAAACCACTTAAAATCCATTTGACTCCATGTCCTCTAATTGCAGTGTTTGGAATCCCAGGGGACCCTCTCTCATTAAGCCATAAAAACACGGATATCATTGCTTTTACCACATTACTGGCCCGCCGCAGAATCCTGCTGCAGTGGAAATCTTGTCAGCCCCCCTTAGGCTCTCTCTGGCTAAGTGATGTTCTGTCCTTCCTACAACTGGAGAAAGTTAGGTATACAGTGAAGGGATCTGATTCAAGATTTTCAGATAAATGGCAGATTTTTATTTCATATTTTAACAGTTTAAGAATACATCCCTCAGACCCATAATTCATCTTATGTGACCAGCCGTTCAAGTCTAATTTATTATTATTATTATTGTTGGTATGCATTTGTATTTGTATTTATATTTGTATTTGGCTGTGTGTTGTTGTTCTGTGTATGTACATGTACGCGCGACAAAACGGAAATAGGAAGCATGGACGAGTTCGAGGGCACAGTAACGATTCATAATAACACAGTCAATGGTTCATAATAAAACTGTAAATGGTTCATAACAACACAGTTAAGATAATCTTAGCCACTGTTGACATTAAGGTCAATGCTGCTGCCAGTTCTGCCATCGTTTACCTTTTTCTTCTTCTTCTAGTCTGTGAAAATATCAAAGTCGGTAGCCTCTCCTCAGTTGCAACACCTCTGTTCAGGAGAAGACTACAACTTGTATCGCGAGCACCACACATGAGTATAAATGGTTACGGGGCTTACATTCCTGTTAACTTATTTAGTATTTCCAGTATTGCCTACCCTTGTCTAGTTCTTGAGAGTGCCTTCTTGTGTTTGTTGTGTTTAAAGGGTCGAACACACCAACAAGACCGTTGGGCGTTTCGACTAGTTGGGCCAACGGTGACCGACCGTCGCTCTACCCTGTTCGGTGTGTCCCTCACAATCGTGGTGCATTGGTCTCGGTTGGCCTTTTTTTCAGGTGCCCGACGCCAATTCAACATGTTGAATCAGCGTCGGGCTTCCCTGGCCATCGGCCTGTGGGGGTGGTGACAAGGACCACTCTGATTGGCTGTACAGCTAGCTTCTTCTTCGTCGTTTTTAGGATTTTGCTAGCGAATCAGTGCTCAAAGAAAGACGGAAGTGACCAGAGCAGTAATCTACTACTGTACACTGTACAGACCAAACGCACCATGGATGTAAACAGACGAGGTGAAAAACAACTTTGGCGTGAGAGAAAATGCACTCACAATATCAGGTAAGATAGTCTTTTTAGACCTTGAACTCTGTAGCCGAATACATTCTTATGTTTTATATTATTGTTCGCTACTGTACATCAAATGTGTAACGCGGTAACATTTAATAGTTAAACATTGGCACGCATGTTCTACTAATGTGCCATTACTACGATTTGAGCTATGTATTTGAGTGATATTATATAATGTTGCTGCTACCACTATATTTCTAATAAGAGAGACATGTCATACAGTTTACTTTCCTTACTGTCTCTTCTGCAGAAGTTGTACTAACGCTAATAGTCTAAATTCAGCACGTCTATGGAATTGCTACTTTCGCTTAGTATATAATCCAAGTCGTATACAAGTAAAAATAACGTTTGTTAACACATATATATTAATTTGACATAAGCAAAATGCTTCAATGTGTTGCTTTGTATTTCAGAAAAAGAACAGATGGCGGGAATCGCCGAGGACCCAATACCTCCGACATGCATTGGCCAGCAAAATATAGGCCTATGCGTAGATTAAAACTAAAACTTTGATCTTTGCTTCTTGTGGTCACTTATGTAGCTGTAACGACCAGAGACAGTATAGCACAAATAAATATTTAATAGGAAGCCTTCTGTTGCCAGTACAACCAGGAATATAAACAGGCAGGTATAAACACCGTAAATGGGGATAGAGTAACAGGTAGATATGACGGTACATGGAAAATCCCAGGGCTGAAGGTACAGAGGCTTGAGCTGAGCCAATGGTCAACAGGCAGGAGTCGGTACACAGGCGTTCTCAGGTAAAGGCACAAAACAGGATCCGATCTCGTAAATGGTTCAACAGGCGGTAGGGATCTTAGCACAGGAAATCTCAGGCAAAGGTATAGAATCGTGAATTGCTCAATTAAACAGAAGAAAGGCAAATGGTCAATACACAGTTAATCTGGAATATACAATAACGCTCAGTAAGTCTATAGAAAAACAATACCTCGCAAGGAGGCTGTATAACCAGCTGGCTTTTATACTGGATAATGACTGAGTGCAGGTGTGTAGTATCCTGTTGATTGCGCATGTGATGTGTGCTGAGTTCGTGACTGAATGGGATGTGTAGAATTGACAGTACCAGAGGTGAGATTACCGGAAGGTTCAAAATTAAAATTTTCATCCACCAGCCAAACGGCTTGTAAATGTTCAAATTTTACCAGCAACTCAATAGATTACTTTAGCTTTCTAGGCTGGTGAGGGAAGCAAATCTACCAGCCACCTGCATATTTTACCAGCATTTGGCTGGTGAATGGTGCTAATTTTTAACCCTGTCTGCATCTCTATGCACATATAGCCTTTGATACATTCACTTTGTTTGACTCTTACATATTCTCCCACAACCTGCCATAGGTGTTGTGTGTTTGTTTGTTTGGTTTTACTGCTTTGTAATTTATATTGACAATAAACATTTTTTTCGATGTGTCCTAATAGCACTTCCTTGGCAGAGATAGATCAAAATGTATATTTGTATTTCAGACTACAGCCAATTTATTTGCAAATACAAAAAGTGTGCATGACATACAAGATATTGGAGAACAGAATTAAAGTAGCAACGTAGTTCATCCCTGTGCTGTTTGGCCTGTTGTTGCATTGGTTGTTTGTGGAAGGGAGGCCTGCCGAAGATCCTGTTCTTTCCATCCACCTATGCGGTTTGGGAAGTTCCACTGAGTGTGGAATCCATCTGCTACATTCTGCCAATGTGTCCAGGCACTGAAATACAAGGAAATGTAAACCCCAATACAAGCTTGTTGAAGTAAGACAATTATATAATCTGATTATTGTACTGCACATTGCTTCCGCCAGTGACAGCAAAAGCATTAAATATACAACACTGCAACTACAATAATACTATATAATAATAAATGCCTAAAGTAAGCACTGTAGAATACAGACTGCACTGTAATAATAATAAGCTTTATTTGTATAGCACCTTTCATACAGGGAATGCAGCTCAAAGGGCTTTACATTTGGAACATTTAACACAGAGGATAAAATCATAATAACAATAATAAAATTAATACATATGAATTTAAATACATATGTTTAAGTAACATAGGGTCTGAAAAATTTGCAGCCTTCTATAGGAAATTCTATAGGAAACAGGGAGCCAGTGCAGGTCAGCTAGCACAGGGGTGATGTGCACTCTCTTCTTGGTCTTAGTTAAAAGTCTAGCAGCAATAAGTTCTGTATAAGTTCCAATTTCTTCTTATGTTTATTTGGGAGACCAGTAAAAAGTGCATTGCAGTAATAGTGATAAAATAATTGCAAAAGTTTTGGTAGTAAGATTGCCTATATTTAGTAATCCCATGGTAACTGAAAATGTGTCTGGTTTTTGGAGAAAATGCTGAGGTATGGAAATTATATCAAATTCCTAATTTAAAAACTGCCTTTTCTTTTCACTATACGATGGGGAGAAATCAACATTGGAATAGAACTATAAGCGTAAGTCATGCTATTACATGGAGCAGTTTGATCTATAGTGGTAGTAGTTTTAAATGTTTCCCTGTAGAAGACATTTTCAGATCCATCCACATGTACAGTGCCATTTGATGTTTTTGACATAAGGGATGCTTAGGGAAGCACAGTAGCGTTTCAGCCAGGTGTGGAGGTCAAACAGTCTGGACCATCTCTTAGAACCCTTTCTGTAGGTAGGGAGAGGTCCAGAGCTGACGATATGTTTTCCTGTGCCCATCAGGATGGTGATGAGAGTTTTGTAGTTTTCCTGCAATGCTACTGACCACCTCTCTCTGATGTCGTTTGTGCCCACATGCACAATTGTTTACATTAGTTTGACAGGTGAGTATGCTTGGGAGTTTGTGCTGGATGTCACAGACCTTCGCACCAGGTAGACTTCGGAGGTGGCGCTAGGTGAAGGGGGAATGTAAAGGTCCCTGACCATGGAGCTGCCGATGACCAGGGTGGAAGTTGTTGAGTTCAGCGGAGGATGAGATCGAGGGGCTGCCAACTGTGAGAAGGGACAAGGATGAATGGCACGGGGGCATGGCAGAGGTGGGTTGTCATAGAGCGGGCGGTACTTCTCATTATCCATGAGAATGGTGTAGCGATTCTTCAGTCGTAGAGGTTGGGCTAGCCCTGTTTTTTTTTCTGACCGCCTGTCGCGGCGCTTGCTTGTCCGCCATGGCTCAGGCTGGTGTGGAGCTGACCAGCAGAGCGGGGTTGGTTCTCAGCAGAGGCCGGGGAGAGGAAACAGGGACAGAGATTGGATTAGTGTGAGGCGAAGTAAAAGTAGCGCAGGGCAGAGTGGAATCAGGACATCCAACGTTAGCATTGTAAACAACGTTTCTATATATATAGTGTACTATAAAGTTCTTCCTGTTTTCCCTAGCGAACAACTTTGACTAGATATTACATTTCAGTCACTGGAAACGCACGGCCATGTCAAAAAGCTCTTCGGTATTAGCAAGGTGTACCTAATGAAGTGGCTGGTGAGTGTATACAACTGTGTTTTTGCAATGTAGAATTAAGTCACATGCATAGCTTTGTCAAATGGAAAACAACAGATTGTAGGCCAGTAGTCTACTCACCATAGAAAAAATTGAACACTGAGAACCATGACACATATTACAGTAATCAGGTACAGCGGGCTATACTGGTGGCAGTGGTATACTGGTGCCTTATAGCTTAAGTATATTTTGTATCACTCACCTTAGCATCCAATCTACTGTAACTCAAATTAAAAGTCCAAACATACCTTTGGATATTTGTCTTTCAAAACATGGTATATTGCTTCACATGTTTCTGGAACAGTTTGACTGATTGTTGACAACCCGACTCAGAACTGGTAAGAAAGGATCCCGAATCTTTCGCCTGTAAAACAATAAGAACCTAACTCAAGGAATTTATGTTTATATGTGTTTTAAGCACTTTTTTTTCATCACTGAAATAAAACATAGCATACGGGTCGAAATGAATGCAGTAATATAACCATCGTTAGCATGCTTACCTCTAGCCAAGAAGTGCAGTGTTTATCACTGCGTTCCCCAATGGAGATGCAGTCCCGGTACAGTAGTTTGTTTTCCGTGTTAAAATTGGACTGAGAAGTGGCTTCAGTTGTCGCTTCTTTAACCAACAAAAGACAGAGGGCTTTCAATGCCAGTACAGTTTGCAAGTCTTCGTCGGACATTGTTCTTGATGAGTGTGATTAAAATTACGACCATTGAGAAAATAGTCTTGCCCGGTACCATACAGTTCAACAACAACTGTTTTGTATATCCGCGTTGCTGCTTCTTTTTTTGATCGAAGAGTACAGATTTCCCCCGCCTGCTGGTATGGAGAGATATTTCCTCTCACACATGCGCACAATGTAGGTGGTGCTTGGGCGGTCGGCCGTGTCAAGGCGGTGTGTTCGTGTGCTATTTTTTACCCAAAGACCAAGGCGATTCGGCCCGACGTGGGGAACCGTAACAATCCGTAGAGTCGCACCGACGAGTTGTTAGTTGGATTGGTGTGTTTCGCCCTTAAGTTTACCAAGTATAGGCGTTTTTCTCTGTTTTTCTACATAGCATTTTGGTTGTGCTTAATTTCTACGTATATGCAGAGGTATTAATAAAACCCCTTTATATTTAATCACGTTTGGTTATTTGACACTTCTGAGAGACATCGTTACAGAGAGGACAACCACATGTTGCAGAGCCTTTGGAATCATGCAACAAATTATATTTTTTTTTAAATCTATAATTTTTTTGGAAATTCCTAAGGCTTTGCAACATGTGGTGTCCTCTGTGAACAATTTGAAAGTGTTTTGAGGATTTAAATTCATTCAACACAATTTTTCAATAACTGCCCCCATCCCAAGAACAATCTCAAATTGACGACACAAAAAACAAACTTTAGAGATTTTATTTTTATGTGGATGATGAAGACAAAATGTTTACACTTAAATTACAGAAGTTATTAGATTAAATGTTGTTGTTTTTATAAATGGGGGGGGGGGGGCAGGTTAACTAGGCTGCAAGTACTGCAGCAGACTCAGCTATCCTTTTCCTTCCTCTTCCCCCACCTAAGTTTACTAGTTAGCATAGGTAGCACTACTGCAGTGTCAAGTACACCATTTTAGAAAAAAAATTGTTATAAACACAGATGTCCTGGACAAACCTTTATAATGGATGACGCAATAGAGTTTATTTTTCCAAGGTACAGTTTATTTTTCCAAGTACAGAAAAAAGGTGTATGTCCCGCTTATACCACATAATACAACAACATAAGCAAACATATTTACTAGTAGAAATTTGTGTTTGCATTTATATTCTCATGCTTAATTCATTTAGGCTTTTTCATGGTTACAGTGCATCCGGAAATTATTCACAGTGCTTCACTTTTTCCACATTTTGTTATAAACCGTTATTCCGAAATGGATGAAATTAATTCTTTCCCTCAAAATTCTACAAACATTACCCCATAATGACATTGTGAAATTAACAATTTCATAATGACAATGGAGAATCAGGCTTGTATGGTAGAGTGCAAACTGAGGGAGTAAGTAGAAATTAAATTACGTCAATAGACTGATGGAAAAACACTTCGTAAAATACATATAGCATTAATGAAAACACATTAACTAAAGATTTTATCAGAAAATTATATCTTTAGGACAGCATAGAAGGCCTTGCTGGCCCTGAAGGCCCACCACTGTAGAGTATACTAATCATAGTTTATAATATTACAGTACATACTACCAACTATAGTATACATGATTAGAGTATACCAATTGTAATTTTCATTAATACAGTATGTACCAACTATACTGTAGTTCACATAATTACAATATTTACCAATTGTGGGTCACACAGCTCAACAGTGCTTCCACCAAAACCATTATAATAAAGAAGAAACCCAGGATAGAGTGGCTGAGTGAATGTGGTCTGGACTCTGTGGAGGAGGGTCATTGTGTCAGAGACGCTGTAGAAGGACAGAGAACCTGCCTTGTGATCCAGATACACTCCCACTATGGAGGACTGAGGGCCTGATACATTAGTCTTAACTTTATTGTGTATGAAACTATAACCATTCCTAGAATACTCTAAACTCCAGGACTTGTTGTTGGAGCCAAAAGTACCATCATATGTTCTGCTGATGTCTTTATATGAGACTGCTATATGAACAGAGTCCCCACTCCACTTCACTTCCCAGTAACAATGTCCAGACAGACCCTCTTTACACAACACCGGGTAATTCTTGGTGAATGGGGCTGGTGTGATGGACACTTTCTTATTCCCTTTAGACAGAGAGAGATGTTCATATGCTGTGTTTGGATCCAGTGTGAGCTGACAGGAATCTAGGAGAAAAGCAGAAGCCATTGAGGAGAGTCAGAAAATAATAGATATTGTTTCTAATCTGACTGATTGCAGTGGAAATCAAATCATTAAAAGAGCCAGTCTATGATTAAATCTACTATTTAGAGTGAGCTCCATTACTAATGGGACAGTGACCATTATTAGATTATTTTGTTTGCATACACTAGCACTTTGAAGGATACAATGACAAGAAGTTGAGGTGCAGATTGTCAGCTTTAATTTAAGGGTATATTCACACTGTAACGAATGATTTCTCCAAAGGTAAATGGAACAATGTTTCTTTAATACTGTTCATGCAAAGGTACAGAGGGATAATCCAAAGCAGAAATTTCAAGCAATGCAGGAGGTCAGGCCAGAATAATGAGATCGGAACACAAGCTAAGGTATATAGGATAATCCAAGACAGAATAATCAAACAGTGCAGTAGGTCAGGCCAGAATAACTATATCAAACCACAGGCTAAGGTACATAGGAAAATCCAAGACAGAATAATTTATCAACAATGGCAAAGGTCAAACCGGAATATCAATAACGTATGGAATGCTCAGAAATGGAGAAGAATAATACTCACAATACCTTGCGAAGAGGCAATGGTGTGTGTGTGTCATATATAGGACTGGGTGAGAGCAGGTGAAGGGAATTTGGTTGATTGAGTCCAGGTTATGGGAAATGTAGTTCTGAGCAAACTAGGAAGGGGAAGATGTAGTTCTCTGGGAAGTGGAACTGAGAAACCTTACAGAATCCCCCCCCCCCAAGGTGCAGCTCCAGAGGCGCCAGACAGCAACACGCCACCGGACACCAGGCGACAGAAGACCCAGGCAGGAGACCGTAGCGGCAGAAACCAGAGCGGCGGAGGCTACCCAGGGCGAAACAGATGAGCAGAACAGGCAGGTGGAGGGAGGCTCGGCGGGCCGGAGGGCGGAGGCAGTGGACCGGAGGGACAAAGCAGCAACGGCAGGCCGGAGGGCGGAGGCAGCAGCAGCGGACCGGAGGGACGAAGCAGCAACGGCGGGCCAGAGGGCAGAGGCAGCAGCAGTGGACCGGAGAGACGAAGAATCAATGGCGGTCCGGAGGATGGAGGCAGCAGCGACGGGCTGGACGGCTGAGTCCGGGCAGGCGGAGGTCCGGCCGAGCAAGGTAGAAGCGAAGGCCGAGGCGGAGGCCAGGCAGGCGGCACCAGAGGCAGAGTCCGGGCTGAGTCAATGGCCCCGCGGGAGGCGGCCAGGCCGGAGGCGTCGAGAGCCGAGACAAAGGCGGACCAGGCACCGGAACCACAGCAGACACAGGAACCTGGAAGAACATAGCACAAACAGACACAGACAAACAGACAGACACAGAGAAGGGCACAGAGACCAGGGCAGGCGTAAGCCCGGGGACCAGTACCGGAGCAGGGACTAGAGCAGGAAACGGCACGGGAACAGGGGCAGACACTGGCACGGGGACAGGGGCAGACACTGGCACGGGGACTGGGGCAGAAACTGGCACTGGTAGAGGAGCAGGACATGGCACTGGGAGAGGAGCAGGACATGGCACTGGGAGAGGAGCAGGACATGGCACTGGGAGAGGAGCAGGACATGGCACTGGGAGAGGAGCAGGCATAGGGACTGGTGCAAACAATGGCACAGAGGCAGACACCAGCTCGGGAACTAGGGCAGGCTCATGGACAGGGTTAGGTACCAGGGAAGGGTCATGGTCAGGCAAGGGCACGGTGACAGGCAAGGGCACGGTGACAGGCAAGGGCACGGTGACAGGCAAGGGCACGGTGACAGGCAAGGGCACGGTGACAGGCAAGGGCACGGTGACAGGCAAGGGCACGGTGACAGGTAAAGGCATGGTGACAGGCACAGGCTTAGGGACTAGTGCAGTCACCGGGACTGAGTCAGGCACTGGCAAGGGGACTGGAGGAGGAACAAGGAAATGCTCTGGCTCAGGGACAAGGGCAGGCCTGGGGACTAGGCAAGACTCAGGCTCGGGGACAAGGCAAGGCTCAGGTTCGGGGACAAGGCAAGGCTCAGGTTTGGAGACAAGGCAAGGCTCGACCGATGGTGGTGTAGAGACCTCTGGGTGCAGGGAGCCTTGAGCGGAAACAGCGGCCTCTGGTGGCCGGGAAGCTTGAGCAGAAACAGCGGCCTCTGGTGGCCGGGAGGCTTGAGCAGAAACAGCGGCCTCTGGTGGCCGGGAGGCTTGAGCAGAGTGAGCGGCCTCTTGTGGCCGGGGCGTGTTGGAGACCTCTGGTGGCCGGGGCGTGTTGGAGACCTCTGCTGGTCTGGGAACTTGAGCGACCTCTGCTGGTCTGGGAACTTGAGCGACCTCTGCTGGTCTGGGAACTTGAGCGACCTCTGCTGGTCTGGGAACTTGAGCGACCTCTGCTGGTCTGGGAACTTGAGCGACCTCTGCTGGTCTGGGAGAGGGAACTGCAGCCTCTTGTGACCAAGGAATTTGGGCGTTCAGGGTCCTGCCAGGACATCGAGAGGCCCCAATGGCTCCAAAACAGAACATTAGCTGAGGGGATCGGGTGAGCAGCCGCTTCACAAGGAAGATCTCAGCCTCTGTCTGGAGTGACCCATAACCGGCCCTCCATGAGAAGAACTGGCTAACCAAGTCTGGACGGGCACTGAGGGCTTGGCCGCATTGGTTCTTCCAATCCGGATAGTCCCCATCTACTTCGGGGTCTTTCCTTAATTCTTTGAAGATAAAATCCCTCTGGGAACTGAGGCCGGTGGCCATCTTGGAACTGGGACCAGTAGCCATCTTAGAACTGGGGTTGGTAGCCATCGTGGAACTGGGGCTGGTAGTCATCTTAGAACTGGGGCTAGTAGCCTTGGAACTGGGACTGGTAGCCATCCTGGAACTGGGACTGGTAGCCATCCTGGAACTGGGACTAGTAGCCTTCTTGGAACTGGAACTGGTAGCCATCTTGGAACTGGGACTAGTAGCCTTCTTTGGACTGGGGCTGGTAGCCTTCTTGGAACTGGGGCTGGTAGCCTTCTTGGAACTGGGGCTGGTA
>JACXGM010033284.1:0-12349 GCA_016801145.1 Umbra pygmaea
AGAGGCTATTTAAAGGCTATGTATTGGCCATAGGAAATGCTAGACCTCTCTCTCAGCTCAGGTCCAACATGTCTCAGTCAGACATCAAATAAATAAAATTTTGCCTTGATAGACATAGTGTTTAGAACTTATTCAAACAAACAACAGGATCTTTATTACCCTTGCAAAACTTCGTTCAGCTCCTGTCTGCTGTGCGGCTCGATGCGAACTTCAGTGCATTTAGTTAAAGATAGAGGGGGCGGGGTTATCAGGTTTACTGACAGTTTGAGGATCGAACAAGATTTACACAAGCTCTTTTTAAGAACTCTCATTATTGGCTAAATATTTGCAAAACAGACAGGCGTAAAGGGTGACCAATAGCATTGATTTATTGAAGATAAAAAAAACACCACCACTAAAAAGGGCACTTTTGAGTGTAAGGGCAAAAAGGGCATGTGCTTTGCACAGGTTGAGCTCTACCTGTGCACGTGCCTGGCAATATATGTATTTCCAAACCTTAATTTGCCATACAATGCTGTGCTAGAGAGAATTATTCATACTTTTGCTATAGACAGAAACATTCTGTCCTAGAATGCATTTCAGATTAACTTTTAGGTATATCAGCCAGTTCATGGTGACACAATGATTACAAACAGGTATGCTAATGATCAATGACATAATGCACTGATAGAACAACTTGATTAACTGAAACAGAACTGGGGGTAGAAAGAATTAAGCTGGGTGAAGGACAATCAAACTTAAAGGTTAGGGTGTGACGTGACATATTTGTGTAGTAAAAGTCTGCTCTTTAAAGTATACATTTTATATTTAGGAACTTTCATTTCTAAATCTTCACCCAGAAATCTTCTGTTTATACATTTTTCTTTGATGTGCCAAACACCTTTGCACAGTATTGTATGTAGAGGTGGAAAAAAATAGAAAAGGCACAGAAAGAGTCAAAGACTGTGCAATCAGCATACGAGAAATCTAGTTTCAAATATTAATATGTATCTGCTCCAACAACAACTACAGCTGCTCCAACAACAACTACAGCTGCTTTAACAACAACCACAGCTGCTCCAACAACAACTACAGCTGCTCCAACATCAAATACAGCTGCTTTAACAACAACCAAAGCTGCTCCAACAACAACTACAGCTGCTCCAACAACAACCACAGCTGCTCCAACAACAACTACAGCTGCTCCAACAACAACTACAGCTGCTCCAACAACAACTACAGCTGCTTTAACAACAACTACAGCTGCTCCAACAACAACCACAGCTTCTCCGACAATTACATTTAAACGTACAATATGTAGTTTTTGGTCGTTAGGGGTCAATCAAAACAATAGCAAAAGATGTACTTGGATGACGTCGGGAAGTAGCGTGGGATCATGGGTTTTGTTATCATCTTCAATGAATACCTTCCAATCTAGCGTCTCCGGCAGAAAAAATGTTCACTGACAAATTAATGTATTGTTCAAAATATTATAACTTTATTCACGTTATGTTTGGCGGATTCCTGGAACTAAGAGCAACTAGAGCAGTCAAAGGTTATATGACGTCATTAATGGAAGACAAAATGAAAAGTCCCGTGTCTTCGAATTATATTACAAATTTCTCTGGGTTGGAAGGTTGGTGGAAACATTTAGGATAATGTAAGTACACAACTAAGAAATATATATAATATAGATATAGTGATGCTCTAGCCCTCTAAAATAATAAAGGCCTTTTAACTTTTGTATCCAACTGAGTGCCTGGACTTGGATTTTTTTCAATTTTCTCCTCATTAACATTTAACCCTTCCAAGAGCACCAGAGGGTACAAGGGATACCAGCAGCGCTCTAGTTCCCCCTTTGTCTAGGTATAGTGATGTTTGCTTTTTTAATGCAAAGTACATCTTTTGTTATTGTTTTGGAAAACTACATATTATACCTTTAAGGCTAGGTTTAGTATTAGGGTGAAGTGTTTACAGTAAGAGTTAAGGCTTAAGGTAAAAAAGGAAGAAAGAAACGTTTTGCTTCTCCATGGATTTGAACAATCTGAGTCGGTGGTCTTTCCACTATTTATCTGTAAATGTTAAATATCAATGCAAAATATTAAAAAAAGATTTATAAGAACACACACATCCTTCCAGGGAGCTGAGGAGCTGCCGACAAGGAAGGGTTAGGGGGACCAGTTGGGAGGGGAGAAAAAAAATAAAAAATACATTCAATTACACAATTAATTCATACAATTCATACCTGATATTGGCCACTTTCCTACAAACACATTGTATGACATTTTAGGGGCGCAGATGGCTCAGGGAGTCAGACTTGTAGTCAGAAGGTTGCCAGTTCAATTCCTGACTGAGCCAAATGTCGTTGTGTCCTTGTGATCATCCATATTTGCCATGTTCAAGGTATTGTGTTCATTTTTCAGTTGCTCCCCTGTGTGTTCTTGTTTAGGTTTCTACCCTGTGTGTGTTGTTTTGGTTCACGTTACAGCTTCTCTTATCATATGATCAAATGTTTCAGTTGTCCTATAGATCTTCAGTATGTCTACTCAGTGCACAGATGTTTTCCATTTACCCTATTTAAGTCCAGTATTTAGTTTGTGTGTTTTGGTTATTGGTAATGTCATTCTGTGGTTGTTGCATGTCAAGCCTGGCGAGCTGCCTCCATTGCCTGAGCCCGTGGAACAGCGCCCCCTGCCTGAGCCTGTGGAACATCGCCCCCTGCCTGAGCCTGTGGAACAGCGCCCCCTGCCTGAGCCCGTGGAACAGCGCCCCCTGCCTGAGCCCGTGGAGCAGCATCCCCTGCCTGAGCCTTAGGAGCTTCCGCCCTGACCTCTGGAGTTCCCATTACCTGGAGGGGAGCTCCAGCTACCGCCACCACCAGGTTCGGAGGAGCACCTGTTAATGGGAGGTGAACCACAGCTACTTGCACAACCAGGTGGGAAGGAGCTTCCTTTCTGGGGTGAGGAGCTCCTATCACTACCTCATCCTCCAGCGTTCTCCTCCGTCGAGACCACTGGGGAGGACATGACGGCCGCCGAGATCACCGGGGAGGAGATGACGGCTGCCACGACCCCTGGGGAAGTGACGTCATCAGCTGAGACTCCTAGGAAGGGGTTGGCTGTTGCGGACTCCCTCCCTCTGCTTCCTGGCTGTGTGGGAGAGTTTGCCCGTCAGGAGCCGGGCCTTTGGCGAGGGGGTACTGTAACGATCGTCGATATTTGCCATGTTCAAGGTATTTTGTTCATTGTGAGTTGCTCCTCTGTGTGTTCTTGTTTAGGTTTCTACCCTGTGTGTGTTGTTTTGGTTTAGGTTCCCGCTTCTCTTATCATATGACCATATCACATGTTTTAGTTGTCCTATATATCTTCAGTATGTTTAATCAACAGGTGTTTTACCCTCATTAATTAATGTATTTAATTTGTGTGTGTTAGTTTTTCCCCTGTCGGTTACTGGTAATGTCATCCTGTGTTTGTTGCGTGTTGTCGTTTTACTATTTAGTACTGTTTGCCCCCCACTGAAGTGTTTTTACAGTATTAAGCACCGTTTTGAGTTTGTCCTTCGCATTTGTCTCACTCCTTCGACATTACCATGGAAATATGTGACATTGGGCAAGACACTTCACCCTAATGGCTCCCAAATCAACTTACCTGGTTAAATAAAGGTAAAATTAAAAAAGAAAAAACAATATTTTGTGAGTCATCTACAGTATAAATATTATAAGGAAATTTAATATTGTGACAAATATTACAGAACAACAAAAAGTACAGTTGCTATGGTCTGTTGAAATCTTTCATGTACTATTTATGGCTGATTCATAAAATACAGTAAGTTTTTCTTATACGTCATACCATGTTTTTGTAGTGGCCCGTGTCAGTTGCTCAAATCTTTATGATTGCCCATTTTTCAGAAAAATCGACAAGTTTAAGGATTTTAGCGACTTTGACCATGGCTGAAAACGTTAATGCTGGTTCTGATATTAAGGTGTTAGAACACAGTTTGTTACATTTTATGGGGTTGCTGTTTTGGCGGCAAAAGGGGGACCTACAAAATATTAGGCAAGTGGTCATGATATTATGGCTGATTAATGTATACTTACTGTGTGCAATCAGCAATGAAACAATAGGCAAAATACAAATATGTTATAGAACCTGAAAGGGAATTTATTCTGCTTTACCTACATGGGGATTTACATGAAAATATACATGTGTATGTTGACAGTGGCCCTATCATTCACGCCCTATATTAGTTTAATATAGACCTAAGAGCAAGAATAAAACAGAAAAAATACCTAGGAGATCCTAATGTAAACCATTCTCTGCATCACGTTTTCAGAGACACAGCATTATCCGCATTCTTTAACACATCTGTTTTCAATAATTACTTTACAGGTTACTAACATGGAAAACGTCATAGGCTTGATACAATTAAAACACCTTTATTATTTCTAACACAATGTCTGCATTACTGACTCTGGAGCTCCCCCTACGGGTGATTCCAGGAGCGCTTGTGTTACCTGTCTACTGAAGCCACTGTTCTCTTCCCACATCTGCCTTTCTGGTTTTACAAAAGCTGAATAACCGGAAAAAACACTAGAATAGATCTAGATAAAATGTGCCTAATATTTTTGAATGGAGAAAAACCGGTTTAGTATCTTAATTTAACTGGATGTGTGTTATGGTAGGAAACTTATTTTTAATTTGATATCTTGCATAACTCTATTTTCCATAGAGATTAATTTGTGAACTTTGCATTGCATTTGTATGTGTAAGTGTGTGCGTGCATGATGATATGTCTCAGGTCCAGTACATGAAGCAAAATGTTACTATTATCATTGTAATATTGTACATGTAGCCCACCGTTACTGTTTTTATTGTGCTATTGTATACAGCTCAGCAAAATAAATCTTGAATGAACACCATTAGAAAGCCTCTGGAATGTGATCAAAATTTAGCAAAGCTGCTTGAATTATTGCACCAGAAGTGCAAAATTCTCCCCAGCATGAGCCTTCATGTGTACTTTTCATATGTCTGTGTTTGTGTGGAGGGGGTATGCCTAGGCTACAAGACAACTGGACAACTGCAATTTAATGTAATTTTAATATTTCTGATCATTTCTAAGTAGGCCTATGTTAGGGCTGGGCAATATGTCCCGAAATGAATATCTATATATGTTTTGTAGCTTTAAAGTCTAACGATATATATCTTGATATTTAGTGATTTTAAAAGTTTGGAAAGTGTGTACACATATGTAAAGAATAAAATTAGGTTTTCTTTACTAAAATGAACAAGTGAAGAATTGTACTTTCTTTGACAAAGAGGTGTGCAAGACACATACATTGTTTTGAAACATTTACCAATGTCTGTCAATTTAATATTCAAATGTATTTTAGTAAAAGAATAATGCTCAATCATATTAGATGTGGTGAGTAAATATGAAAAATATCTCAGCTCTTTTCTGTATGCAGAGGTTCTCAATCTATTTGGCATGTTGCTAACGTGGGTCACATGAATAAAGAAACAATATGAAATAATTATATATATATATATATATATATATATATATATATATATATATAGTTATATAGACAGGCTTGTGGGCCCAAGTTCAGCTGTCCAAAATTGCAGGTTGAGAATCACTGCTTACCTAGGCTACTGGTGATCGCAATTTAACTGCTTATTTTAAACGCTTATTTTTTGTGAAGGTAATATCCTGCTCAACAGCAAACTTGAATATACAGACAAAACTCGATATATCGCCCAGCCCTAGCCTTTGTGTTATGTTCCCCCTGCTATGTCCTTTGAGTAATTTGCCAATAGCTGTCTGACTAGCCCCACCGCTGAGGATGAGCCTCTGTCGGGGGGGGTGCGTTCGAAGGGGGGTCTCGCCCGGGGTGTCATTCAATGTAGAACCGCCGCTGTATCCAGGTAAACTCATAACTTTAATCACCTCTGTAAAATGCATTTCGGCATTATTACTGGGGCTTGCGACGCAAAGGCCCCAGTTTAAATCTCCAGATTTTTTTCTTTATATTAGGCTATTATTATTAACATTTCAGCGGCCATCGTTTTTAAGTTACAGACACTTTAAACTTTACAATGTCCAGAGTGTGAAGAACCATGTTGCATGCATGATGCATTTATCTTTTTGAGACCTTTTATAAAAAAAAATTATTTTAGTGAGCTCGTAAAAACTTGATTCACTTTAATTCACTCCTTCAGAATTTTTTATCCCCAATTGTGACATCATCAGCTCTAATTGTCAAGGCTCTGACTCAGACCCAAGTGCAGACACGGGAGACTAGAATGCAGGGACGGAGTGGCCATCGGGAGGATCAGGAGCTTTCCCGAACGGCCAGTCCATTCCGGGCCTAACGGGCCGTCATATTTAACTTTGACGGCCAGTCGGCCAGTTACAGTCCAGGGCCCGGTTCCCCAAAACGTTCTTAAAACGTTCTTATCGCTAAGTAGTTCTTAAGAACTACTTAGCGATAAGAACGTTTTGGGGAACCGGGCCCAGGACGTATTAAAAGAAGTGACCGTAGGCTGAAATTGATTGGCTGTTGCATCCGCAAAACTGCGCTCTGGCCCGGCCGTCAAATCGAGAGAGAGAGTTCCTCTATTTTTAGATTAAAAGAAACCCAGAGTGAATGAGAGACGGGGAGTGACAGATCGCGCGCAACCCCCCCCGGCCACTCCACCCAAAGTCCCGGACCGAATAATTGTCCCAGTCAACCCCTGCTAGAATGTAACCATAGAAATTAAATCTATAGAAGCTTTATTAAACTGTTTTGCTTGGTAATTCGATTTTAATCGCTCTGACCATTCTGCTACATTTATTTGCATTGGAATGGCACTTCTAATCATTCAGTTTCTATGAATGTAACAGTATTTACTAAACCAAATCGGCAGGCTGAATCAGGTGATGGACAGGCAGGGTTTGGTACACAGAGCCGAGTCCCTAAAAACACCAGCAGATGTCAAGGACAAGGATTAAGCCTAGTCTTGGACTGAAAAAGCAAGATCAATGGAGATCTCCATTCAACCTGATTACTTAGCCAATTACGAATCTTAATCTGTGTCTGTGAAACCGGCCCATACTGTATAGGGCACAGACAGATGGCGGCTGAATCAGGTACTGGGCATGCAGGGTTCAGTACACAGGAATTTGTACACTGGGAAGAGAACTGGATTGGCCAACTCAGGAACACACACATGACGAACTGACAACAAGAACAGGGAAAGAGCACACGTTAAATACACAGGGGATAATATGAACATATAGGGGACATCTGGTGGAGTTGGAGTCCAGGTTAAACAGGAGAACATAAATAGGGTGTGAAATTAATTCTTTGATCTGTCTGAAATGCAGAAACACATTTTGATCCAAATTATTTACTTAACACTTCCCAAGAGGTCAAAAAGGAATATTGCATATCTACTATTTGTCTATTCACACATCAAATAAAAACAGAAAAATATTTTACAGTTTAGATTTTATTGCAGTTTGGGCACCGGCTCCATCATTTTCATCTTGTGTTTTACAAACAACTAACTGCTATGTTGACAGCAGGGCTAACAGTTAGAGCATTAAATCAATTTGCCTCCTTGTTTTTGACATTGTCGTATTTCTCCCCAGAGCCGTAGATATATATGCAGCTCTGTTTCTCCCTGTCCTGGGGCTCCCCCTGCTGGCGATTGTCAGTATATACTGTGTGTCTGTATTAACTGCCGGTCTCAATGGGATATGAGATCTACTGTAGGTCTTAATGTGATTCCCAATGTAATAGTTAAAACTCAACAGACAATGTTAATTGGAAAGGATGATAAATCATTTTAATGGATGATTTTAACAGACTATTTTAATGTTTTTTTTAACGCATAAATATCAGTTTGCCACATAGCTGACCTATTGTTCAACTTTATAACTTAGAGTATGTACACCTTTGTTGATTCCTTTCAAGGCACATTAAAAGACTACTTGAAAATTTGCCATCTTGTGACAAAACACAATGCCACAGATTTCTTAGCTTTTGACAGAAAAATGATTGGCCTCGAGATTGCATCATTTTCCACATGAGTTGTCATAGAGAATGTAATGTTAATTCCTAAAGCAAACATAACCAAATGTGGCAATGATACAACTGCCAACCGAAATCTGAATGGCAGGTCCGCAAGGACTTAATTGTAGGGAATTGTCCAACTTGAGGCCATCAGGCAATCCTGGGCTTCAGGTGTTGGAAAATCAAATTTATTTTCTAACCAGTAGATATGTTCTATATGACACAGGATTATGCCCACATCACTGTTAGCGATATTGCAGCATGAACATGTAATTCTTGCTTTAGTGAAAAAAACATCTCAGGGTGGTCCTGTTTGTAGCCACAAAACAAAAAATGAACTTCATTATACCAACCTGCCACATTATCAGAAACTATGTAATGGCTGGCTGGGACATGGCTGCCACCCAAAGGTCTACAGGGGTTATGTTGGGACCTCAGGGTGGCTGATCAACACAGGTGATTCACATGTCATTGCAGTGTATACAGCATAACCCTGCCAGACCGACAGAGTTGTGTCGGTCATTAATCAGTATGGATGCACGTCTGTATCTCTGTTGATCTGTGTTTTGTTGTTACGCCATATTTCAGTACATATATCAAATTCTTCAAACCTATGCAATTGCTTCATCTCCACTTGCATTACAAGCTTGTGAAACCCACCAGAGCTGCCCTAATGCCCTTACTGTAAATATGGCTCCTATTTTATTGTGCTTTGCAGAGGTGCTAAAGTAAAAGTACTTTGAGTGGTAAAGGGAGTTCATATCTTACAAAAGCCATTAAGGATAACTGTTAAAATATTAACTCACTTTACCTGATCATTTTGGTCTTAAGTAAGGACTTCCCAATACTTGTGAACTCAGAGTACTTCAGAAAAGTACTTTTACTCAGTACTTTTACCACCTCTGGTGCTTTGTAAGGTGTCTTGTATTTTGAGAAAGTCTACATTGATTATGATAGAATTTGTAAGTTTATGACAGATGCGCTATTCACTTGGTTTCAATGTTTTCCGGGAGGGGTGAGTCTTGAAAGTTACACATCCCTGCTTAAAATTATTTGTCAAGGCTTTTTGGAATGATACACTTGTTTGAACTTGATTATGAATTTTTGGCTTTCTTCGTGAATGACACTTATAAGATGTCTGTATTTCAACAAACCACAAAGCCTAAAATATGCATCATTCACAAAGTATCGTCATAAAGGGATAGTATAAATGGATAAATGTCATCACAAACAAATAGTAGATTCCAAAATTTTTCTATAAAAAAAAAGAATGGCAACAACATTTTCCCCTCATATTAACCCCCTCAAGCCACTAATGGTTGCATGTTATTGTCAATAAATGTAATATGCACAATCTTAGTATCTTATCGTGATTAGCTTGAAACCTGAAATGTTCTCAAGGCTATTGCATGCATTCCCTTACAGAGCGTCAGGCAGGAATTCTCAACAAATGTATGACATGGTTTGCCAATGTAGAGAAAGTCCCGTTGACAGAGCTGTCAGTCAAAACAGAGATATATGGTGACGTCTAATGCATTTTCAGGGTGAGCACAAGCTCTAGACCCAGGAGAACAAGAAAGAAAATATGATCCTAGACACTTCAGGGAAATAAACAAAAAAGTCTCTAGCGGGGACTCGTTTTAGCTCAAGGTTGAATAAATTCACATTATTTAGAACATGGAGGGCTAAATAGTTCTAAGTATTGTGAAAAACTTTGGGAATGCATCTTTAATTTCACTCATTTATTCATGTATTGCATTTATTCATGTAAATCAACTTTCTTCTGGTTAATCCCATCAATCGTCTTTCAGAATCAGTTATCCACTCACAGAAAGGACATGGGTTTAAACAACAACGCCCAGGTTAAATTAACTCCACCTTTTCTATTTCATCAGTCAATGAAATTAAAATATTACACTAATTTGTGGCCTAGTGGTTACAGCACCTGACTAGTAACCAGCAGGTTTCCAGATCAAATCGATAACTGTGTGTATTGGTATTGTATTAAAATATGAAAACAAGGTTTATATCAGTAGCTATAGCATTTACACTTAAACTCGTTCATCACGTACTGACATCTACTTCTGCGCTTCTGGCTTATTCCATATACTTTCATCTCTCTCACACGATCACTATCAATAACAATACACTTTATAATGCACATCACTGAGACACTAAATAAACATGCCACTGTTGTTTCCATACTCACTCTTGTTTTCACCATTACTTTGTGTCAATACCCCTGTTAAATATTCAAATACTCGTTTACTTGCTCTTACAGTGAAATAAAGGTAAGTATTTATGACCACAGGTAAGTATATATGACTACATGTAAGTATTGATCAAGTGACCATAGCTACAAGAAGACTGTCTCTTTTTAGTGTCTAATTACTCTTCCAAAATATATACACAGGTACATAACACAAATTCAAATTACATAAAAACATAAAATAAGAGTTCAGTAACCTCATTACTTCAGACTCAAATATCTATTAACTTGTAATTTTTAATCTCACCGCTTTTACTTTTAATCTTACTGCTTATGAACTGAATTACCTAAAATAACTAATCTTTAACCCACAGCCAGTTATTGTATTATTTTCACACAGATAACAATTACACTATATGCCCTGTTAGCACAGGTATTATCAGCAATATTTTGGCTAATTCTGCCATGGCACAGACTCTTTTTTATTTAATTTTTTTGCACATACTCTCCTCATGTAAACAATGGAGATAGTGGCACACAATCTGACGTTAAACAGAGATAACAGCGCGCACTTGGACGTTACAAGCCATAATATTCGGTTTCACCGTCCACACGACAACACTGTAACCGGAGTTTCTAAAAAACTTCACCCTGGACGGTGTTGAAAAAAAACTCGCTTTCAGTGATCTGATAAAACCTAATCGTGTGGGCGAATGGCCAAACCGCATAGAAAAAACTGCGGTTTTGAAAATACCCGTGTTCGTGTGGACACGACTTTCCTGTAAAGTGTGAGTGCCTGAGATGTGTGTTGATTGTTTATCATGTTAAAGTCATTCGATCAAACTATTGAATCTCCAAGGGTGGGTTGCCACTTCAACTCTCTCAGGATTGGGTTACGCTGGACAGATTAACTTCATGTTAGTTAATCTCTCCAAAGCATATAATCTGTGGAGATTACAGTGAAAATTACAGAGCGATGTTATCAATGGACCACATTAAGAAAACACTGAGTAGCATGAGAATCAGTTCAGACTTCTGTCTTGGATGAGAACCACACCTAAAGCATTTCTAACATACACATTATTTGGAATGTTAGATGAAAGAGAGATGCAAGGAGGAAGTTTCATGACCTGATAATCAAATGTCACCAGTGCAAAAAAACAATAAGATATATGTGCATATGGTGCTGTCAGCCTTATCTGGCTTTGTGAAGTGTTCTCCTCCAAAAATCAAAGACTTCCGCCTTGCATCTCCCACAGTTGCATTCCTTGTAGAGCTACACACTGTACATGTATTGTGCAAATGTGCAAACATGATTTTCTCGATTTTAGTTGTGGAAGCTTCCAGGCAATCTCATAGTGATAATATTATTGTATCATACCCACTGGCTAATTCCACTAAAGAAACACTGTTTTACAATTAGAGCCAGATAAGCATCTTACAATTTGAACTAGATTTTAACTGTACAATGAAGTTTAATGTGACTTAAAGCATATTGTGATAATTTGGTGCAATTTTCATAAGTAATGCCGAAGCTAAAAAGTGTAGCTACATTAAGTTATATACATAGAGGTGGTTATCTGGTTGGGTAAGTACATTATATGGGTGGAGTAGCTGGGTGGAGTGGATGGAGTAACTGGCTGGGGTGGGTGGAATTGGTGAAGTAACTGGGTTGAATGGGTGGAGTAAGTGGTTGGAGTGGGTGGAGTAATTGGGTGAAGTTGGTGGAGTAAATGGCTGGAGTGGGTGGTGTGGGTGGAATAACTAGGTGGAGTGGGTGGAGTAACATGGAGTAGGTGGAGTAATAAGGTGAAGCAGTTGAAGTGAGTGATTTGAGTAGTTGAGTGGAGTAGGTTGAAGAACTGGGTTGAGTAAATGGGTGGAGTTGTTAGAGTGGGTGTAGTAAATGGGTGGAGTTGTTAGAGTGGGTGTAGTAAATGGGTGGAGTTGTTAGAGTGGGTCTAGTAAATGGGTGGAGTTGTTAGAGTGGGTCTAGTAAATGGGTGGAGTTGTTAGAGTGGGTGTAGTAAATGGGTGGAGTTGTTAGAGTGGGTCTAGTAAATGGGTGGAGTTGTTAGAGTGGGTGTAGTAAATGGGTGGAG
>JACXGM010033285.1:0-12335 GCA_016801145.1 Umbra pygmaea
ATATTTCAGATGGGCTTAACAGCAAGTGGTTTCCGAGTGGTTAAGGTTAGGGTAAGGTTTATGGATGTAATAATATAAAGTAAAAATCGCCTGTATGTATCACGCTGCAATCTAGACACAGAACTAGGGTCCTGAAACTGCGGTCCTAGAACTGGGGTCCTAAAACTGCAGCCTCCGGTTGTGCAGGAATACCCTTCTCAGTACAACAGCAATAAGAACAACACTGGGGTTATAGTTTCAACTTGCAGTACGCACATTGTCCTCAAGGGGTGCTGTAGATCTTTTGTGTCCTCGACTGCTTTTCTCGTCCTGATGCTGTTTTGTAGTAGGGCCTGTTTGAATCAGATTCACCATATTTTCTCAATTTCTTAATCATGGACTTTACTGTACTCTGGGTGATTTTTAAAGCATGGTAAATATTCTTATACCTCACCTCTAATGTTACTGTTAAAAAAAACATATTCCAATTTTTATTTTATTTTAATATGTACTCATAATGTAGTTTTTGTTATGAATTTTACAAATCAACTGTGAGAGTTCCCAGAGACAGGTTTATTTAAAATAAAATCAACTGAAATGTCTATATTGCACACAAGGGGACTACATTAATCTAATTGAAAACTTTAAAGACAACTGACTAAACAACAGCTCATTCAAGGTTGACTTTGCAATACTTATTTTCCAGGTTTTTATTTGCAATAAATTTAGAACAATTTGCAGATTAAATTTTTCACTTTCATATTATGAATTTCTTGGAGTGGACACCATAATATGTCCAAGGGAACTGCATTCTGAGTAAGTTGCAAAGGTTTAGTGGCACACGCAAAAAGCCCTACCAAGAGCGTGTTAAAGTAGCCCAGATGTGAGATTATGAGTGCCTGGGTTAGTACATGTGCTGCTTCCTATATGAGGTGAGGTCGTACTCTTTGTTTTCTGGGAGATTGTCATGATTTAATGTGAGAATGAGGAGTCACACGCAGAGTTTTAACTGTACTAGAGATTTACTTGAAGTAACAGTACCTCAGAATAAAGAACAGTTGACAAAATAAACTGTGGCTGGAACAGTGTCGCCACAAACACTAATACAAAACTTCAGAAGAAGTTTACCAATAAGGCACAGCTGAACCTTATTGGTACGGATGAGAGTGTGCGGGTGGAGAGAGGAGCGATGACATCGCTCAGAAGACGGGGGACTCCGACTGTTCGCGCCAGCAGAGGGAGCTCCAGGATATTCAGGGCTTACAGAGATGGACACTGTGCAGTTGTTTACTGTTATGGACATGTTTTGGAGTGGTCAGGACTTGGTCAGAAGAAAAGCAGCTCAGTCTTGTCAGGGTTGAGCTTGAGGTGTAGCTAAAAGGGATCTGCATAGCAGTGATAGTAAAGACCTTGTTATGATATTACAGAAACAAGATATCAGAGATCACTAAAGCTGTTTAGAATTGAGTAGGCCTGGGCACTGCATTATATAGGCCATCACTTGCTAAATAGTGAGGCAATAGATGCATTAAAGATCACATATGAACAATCAAACCTGATATAACTATTAAAGAAAAACATTGTAAAGGAGTGAGATGGTGGATTACAGGCTGGTATGTTTCTGCTCACTGTGTACATCTGCTGGCCAGGATAGATAATAGCCTAAAATTCCTGTGACTACCATTAGATCTGAGGCATGGTGATGACTATTCAGACTTGCAGTCATGCAACTTGTCATTTATTTTTCACTAAAGATGTGTCCTTGCATCATTCATTGCATAGATCAATGTAGAAATGCTCTCCATTTTAAAAAAATGCCATGTTGTGGTTCTTGTATTGCTATGGAAGACCTTAGTACAAGGTGCCTTTTCAGGTATATTAACACAGACATCTTGCTTGGCTATGTGCTATTAAAATATTTTCCTTTGCTAACGCTTATTTCCAAGATTTATCTAAGGAAATGCCTAGTGTATGCAGGTTTTCGCTTTTACCTTGTACAAGCCTGATAGAGTAGCTCACTAATTGGTTAGTATCTCCCCTCACCTGGCAGTCTAGGTCCTAATTATGCTCTAATTGAATGGAAAGACCAAAAACCAGCTTACACTAGGCCCTCTATGGAAGGGTTTGAGGACCACTGCATTAACTAATTAGGAAATGTCAGACAATAGTGGTCATGGTAGGTTTGGCAACATGATGCACACTAATTTCATGTAAAATGTAAGTTGTGTCTTCGTCTTCAAATAATGAATTAGTTTACATCTTATATACATTTATTAGGTAATTATGCCTGTTTGGCAATAGAGTACATAAAAGGAACTCACCCAAAATCATACAACAGCAACATAACTATTAAATGCTACATGATGTTATTCTTCATGATTATGTGCAACCAGTTGAATGAGACAACACAATTCAATAACAACAGTGAGGATAGTTTTGTTTTATGTTTTACTGATACTGAAATAGATGGACAATGAACACATTAAGCAACATTGGGCTACAGCTAATTCCACTGTTCATGACGTCACTCTTTTGTATATTTATATATATATATCCTGTATTCTGTACAAGCAGAGAGTACATGATGCTCACACAAATCAGTCACATTTACATTTACCGTACTTGATTCCCAGGAAGTTTCAAAAAGGAAAATGCATAGATTGAAATAGTCACAAAAAATGCAACAAGACGGCTCTAAAACGGTTGACAACACACTGAAATGAAGTTTGGTCCTTAAAAGAATAGAAACAAAAAATAAATATGTTTACTTTTGTTCTTTAATAATGGGAAGGGACATGGAAAAGGGGATGATGTCATTAAACCATGAACAACAATGACTAGGAGTAGGGGGGGGTACATCACCCTATGAGAAGTTAGTTGTAGTGTGTTCCTGTACAGAGGGCAGGGTCAGTAAAAGGTTAAGACCCAGCCCATCGTAATACTCCCTCTTCCCCATTGGCCCCCATAATGTTTACAGATATGCGAGGTGATAGCCAATTGAACTGTGGAAGCCCCCCCGCGACTATACAAACCCAGCGCCTTCAGATCTTCAAACAGTTAATTGGCCTTTGCCGGGGGGGGGTCAGTGGTAGTTTAACGGACTAGAGGGGCCTGCTTTAGGGAGATGAGCACGGATCGCATGCGGGACACGTCTTTGGCTTGCTTGCTTGACTTGGGGTTGAAGTCGCAGAGGCGAGCCACACGCTCCCACTCGGTGCCCGGGTTGTTTTCGTCCATGTCTGACACCATGGCCTCCTCAGCCGCTCTGCAAGGCAACACGGGGGTGGAAACAAAGCTTTAGAATGGGGTAAAGCCAACTGATGTCCTAGACAGATCCTACACACAGCCCCTTACTGCTGCTCACTAACACAACGTCTCATCTGCAAATCTAGCAGAACACAAGGAGGGAAACCTGATTAAAATACTATTATTATTATTGAGTATTAATTAGAAGAGTGAGAATATACAAGTCAGACCATAACAACTGATTCGCTATCACAGCGGTACCATGTTTCAAAGGCCTTTTCCATGTTATGATAGTGTTTAAGTGGGGGCTGTGTCATAACTTTGCTTGAGGAGGAAGTGGTCAGTGGACAGCAGCAGAGGACAAACTGGATATATCCAGACCACCCAACTACATAACAGCACACCTAGAAAAACATTCCCCTGGAGACCACAGAAAAGAAAACAGATGAAAAGATAAGATCATATTGCATGCCCCCACAATACAGCTAGTTACCTGTTCCTGTCTGTTTATGAAAAAAATATATTTTTTAACTTTGGGGGGAAGTTCAAGCGTTTTGGTTGGTTAAAAATGCAGTTCGTCATCGAACTGGGGGGGGGGGGTGATGCCCCAACTTGCCCCTTTGGTTAAAGTATAGCATAAGGAATACGTTTTTGTACATTTCCTGTATACTTCCCCTTAATGAGAGTGTTTTGGCAAGTTTGTGCTTTTAACAACCAAAACCTAAATAGCTAAGACTTTGCCATGCATTTTGCTGCGGTTAAAAAGCAGGCAATTTGAAATGCAGCAAAGACAATTGATATAACCAGACTTTTGACGGACAATATTGGCACAAGTCACAATCATCACTAATATGATACACTGTACACAGGGAACATTCTTGACCCATCTAATCCCACGTTACCAGAACTGGAAAAAAAAAAGTTTACAAAAGTGCCACAATCACAACAAGAAAACATTTTGAAATGCAAACCAGGGGGTGTTACAAAACCCACCCAACCCAACAAAGATTGGACATTTCCACTGCCAAGGAGTTATGAATGACCCCCCCAATCTATAAACTAGGACACAATACACACAGCAAAATGGGGATGAAAAGCCAATGAAAATTCACTGTCACAACGAAACTACAGATACGCACAGGACTATAGGACCAACACAACACAGGAGGTACACCCAGCGTCTGAATTAAATTGGCAGTGGATTCATATTAACCAACTATCTAGTCTATTCCTATTCTACTAGTGAATATTGATTTTCTTTTTGCCATTTTTCTAGGCTATTGTACTACTAGAATAATTGATTGTCTTTTCTTTTTTTTTACTTAACTGGTCTAGGCGGTAGCAAGGATGGTTAATGTGTGTGCTTAAAGGTGCATAGGAAAAAAAACAAGGAGAAACAGATCACAAGTCAGATATATAGAAATGAAAAGTATGAGCTTTATGCAGATGACAAAAGCCAGCATGCAATTTTCCAGAGGAACAAAGAAAAGGACGTCATTGTCGGGCAGATTGTTTTTCAAAAGGACTCATAAGTCTGCTTAGCGTGCAGCCTTCATGCACTGTGCCATTGATTGAGGCAATAATACATGCCAGCTGATTGTAGCTACAGGCCTATTTCAGTACATTTACACTGAAATGTTTGGTTATCTGTGAATTAAATGGCAGATAGACAGAAGAGCTGCAATACTAAGAGGGTGATTAAGGCAAAAAACAGCAGCATGTGATTCTACATCGTACAGTAGCGAGCTAATAAATACCAACAGGTTCTATGCAGGTCACATTTAGAGGTGTTTAAAGCAACTGTGTCTCCAGTGGGGTTGCCATACACATCTGGCCAACTAAACCGATACCTTTGCACAGTTCGGTTTGTTATCTTCTGAAATACAGTGTAATTTTATATGCGGATTTGTTTATATTACCTAAAATATTTCTTTAGAAACCCACATTTTTTCTTTGATCAATCACTCCATTCTCAGGGTGGACAAAACACAAGGCTCCACAGTAGTTTGGGTCAAACTTCGGTGTAATACATAATCATTCTTAACTGTAATGAAGGATTCTGTGTTCATTCAACATGGTTAACCAGCAGACACTCCAGTAGTCACTAGTAATTACATAAAACACCATCTTAGCAATTTTTCATGTGAGGAAAGTGTGTGCAGTTAAAAATGCTGAGACAGCAACAATAGGGAGGAAACCAACAGAAAAACAACATGGTTGCCTTTGTACAGCCATTTCGGCCTGAACCCAAAAGTCTTGTTGTGTTTTAAATAGCAATGGGATGGATTTGAACCCACGCTATAACAGTACATGTGCACAAAAGGAAGTGGATTGAGACTCTAATCTTCATCTGTACAACAGGACTCAAGTTCCTTTTAGATAATGTTTGTATTATGAGATGAAGCTACAATGAGTGCGTTTAACAGTTAGCGACACAGTTGCTTTAAACAAAACTACAGGTGTAATTCTACTAGAGCTATTAACCATGACATCAGATAGACATGAGCTAGCTAAGCATGTGGCTATTTGGCTATTTCTTCAGATACATTTAGGGCTTCCCAAGTAACACAACCAGACAAAAAGGTCCCCTGCGTAGCGTCAAATTCTATACTTGTTCTCCATGTGCACATATGAATCAACTACCGGTACATGTACAAATATATAGGGATCTAAGAATCTAAATGTTCTAACATTTGCAAATGGCATGATAACGTGAAGTAAAAAATATTAATGGTCAATGGAATATAAATGGACGATGAAAAACAAAAATGAATGGACACATTATTTTCAGCAATAATTCATATGGAAACTGAGGAAAAAAGCACAGAGCAGAAGGCTGTTGTAATGACACACACCCAATAATAAAAAATAAATAAATTTGATTTATTTGTAAAAAAAAAGCATCAGCAAAAAAAATCATGCTTAAATAGTAAATTAAAAGTAAAACTACGTAAAACCAGTATCGACAAAAATGTAAGGGGTGAGGGATCAAATGTAAACACACGTGTTAAAATGGAAGATGCGGCAGGCGACAGAGGTGAGTGACATCGTGTGAAAAAAGAAAAGATGTTAGTTTAGCAACATACACATAACCAATCAGGTCAGAGAAGGGCTGTTTGTAGAAGTCTTCGTCCAGCACCCTGGAGACACAGGGGATGTCCCAGGGCAAAGCAGCAAGCAGGAGAGAAGAGAGAGAGCGGTGAAAAGGAGAAGAACAGACCCTGCCCCTAACCCACCCACACACACACACACATATATATATTCAACCACTCAAATGGCACCCTAATGCCTTCATAATCTGGTTGAAAGTAGTGCACAACAAAGTCAAGGGAATAGGGCACCTTTTGGAATGCACCTGCACACAAAACACAACGACAGGCAGGTTAGAAATAGCTAGACATTAGACAAAGACTGGAAAGTTGTCTGCTATATATTATTCAGATAAGAGGGAGAGCTTGGGTTACACAGAGGGCTTCAAACGCCTGAGTTAGAATTAGCTCTAGCTTTTTAACGTCTTGGCACAAGTGTAGATGACTTTAACAGTTCATAATGGTTTTAAAAATATATACATTTGAACTACTGTAAAGACCTATAGATTATATACATTTCTGTTTAAGGGTAAAGCTGAGATCAAATCACCAATAGGTATTATATTATTATCTCAACAAGATGTTTCTGAATATGCTGGTTCAACAGTCAATTCTGGGGTATCACTCTTCAGCATGAATGTTTCATTGCTTAGCAACTTTGGATTGTCCCTGTAGATCAACGTCACAACAAAGTCAACCTGCAAATTAATCAGAACACAGCTACGTTTTCTTCCCTTGTTCTACGGCTTTCAGTTCAGATCCTAATTAAAGCCTACAACATTTAAACAGGGAGATCATAGAGTGACCAATATCCTATTTTCCACTGACCACATCAAAGCAAACCGCACTGCTGTGCGCCAACATGGACTGGTCAAGTACAGTGCACCGATCTGAGAATGGTTTGGGCATTATAAGTGTCTGTGATTGACAGCTGGAGAGAGAGAGAACTGCACGCTTGAGCTGGGTGATGTAATCGTATTTCTTATCCATTAAATTGGCATTCATTATATGAGCTACGAGGGGTGAACTGGCAGCAATAACGCACCTGCACCGCATTAACTTGATTAAAATGCTGCGAATAAATTTAGCTGTCAGATATAGCTGTAAGAATGCATTTGTCAAATGCAGAAACCAGTGGAGGATTTTAATTAATGTTTCAAACAATGGATCGAATGCAGCGGGAAAGCGCACAAAATACTCCAAAACTCATGAAGCTAGATTCAAAAACAAAACAAACCTTAAACATACAATAACAATCACTGACAAAGTCAGTTGTGGTGACAGAGCGAGCTATATACACATAATTATATGACCGTGGGAATAACACAAGTCCAATAGCGTTTGGTTGATGAGCGGATGTGTGCGGAAAAAAGGCTTATTGTAACTCAGTCTACACGTAACGTTTTAATGTTGTTCTTTTGCATGTCAAATAGGAAAAAACAGCAATGTCATTTTAGCAAACTTGATGCACTCTAATGGAGTGAGTTGTTATAATAAATACATTAGTAAATAATTAAACACCAGGTTTAACACTGTGATGTCATCATTAAAATATATATTTATATTTAAAATATAAATAACAGGAGAAACTCGTGAAGTGTATAAAATAATTATTACCTTTACCTCATAAAAACAAATAGGGCCTTACAGTGTAGTAGCCTTACTAATTAAACAAAGTAAATCTACATATTATACTGGCCTCTATCGCCTTCTGACCGTTTCAGTTACTGTCTTGAACTGCGTTTTGATGAATCAGAAAACGAGAGGGGAAAAAAAGAATCAGTTACTGTCTTGAACTGCGTTTTGATGAATCAGAAACGAGAGGGGAAAAAAAGAATCAGTTACTGTCTTGAACTGCGTTTTAATGAATCCGAAACGAGAGGGGAAAAAAAGAATCAGTTACTGTCTTGAACTGCGTTTTAATGAATCCGAAACGAGAGGGGAAAAAAAGAATCAGTTACTGTCTTGAACTGCGTTTTGATGAATCAGAAACGAGAGGGGAAAAAAAGTTTTTTGTGGGGAAGAAAAACTCTGCTTTTCCTGAGTCTAATCAGTTCGACGTGTGCTTCTATATGTAAACACTGGTTTCCTTTATTATAAAATGTAGTATGCTTTACTATACATTTTGTCTTTTTAACTCTAGTAATTTAAGTTGTTTGTAACAAAACCTGACATGTCTGGTCTGTGACAAAACCCGACATGACTCTTAATGACATTTGCCTATCTTGCAATATTGTTTTGCAATGTTCTCTCTCCCTTTCCCAATATTACACTATAGCCTATTTGAAAAAACACTTTCTGAAATGGAACCTATTGCACAGACCATCAAAAGGCAGACAAAATCTGTTAAATAAGATATGGTAGATTTCATGCTGTAATTTTCATTGTTCTCTTGCGTTATTTCCCAGCCTACCACATATTTTGTTGAAAATGAAGACTATGGCCTATAGCAAATGGGGACATTAGGCTGTTTGTCATTTCAGCCAGCTCACTGTGGTGCACGTTTGTGTGCTGCCAGATAAGGCAGTGCAAATCAAGTTCAATTTTAACGAAACAGTTTTTGACATCCTCACGTGGTTGCTATCGACAATGACATTGCACAGGCCTACTGCATGCTACTTAACATACAACCTAGAGGAAAATAATCATATGCCTCAACAATATACAGAAATATGAATAAAAGAAATGGTAGAAAAACAATACCAAGCAACTTGTTTAACCCTAACTGTTTGCATAGAGAATAATTTCAGTTTAACAGGTGTAGAATTCCACTGATGAGAAGGGTACTTCCTCTTTCAGAGACATGCTTATAAAGCTGTGAAACCTATTTCTAGATGTTTTCAAAAAAGATTCATACAAGGCAGGGGTATTCAACTCTGGACCGCAAAGCCAGATCCACTCCAATTCGTCATTGCAACCCTAAAATCTGAGACTTATTTAGACCTGGGACACATATTTAGACCTGGGACACCAGGTAAATCCAATTAATGTTGAGGTAGAACAGAAAACCAGCAGGCTCCGGACCCCGTAGGGTTAGAGTTGAAGACCCCTGATATAAGGTAATGTTTCCCCACAATATGTAGTGTTTTGTTGCACAGAAAAGCAACACCTAAAATTCATGACAATTATCAAAGACTATTCGACTGCCGTAATTTCTGTTGAAATGGGAAAATAAGAAATAAAAGGATTAAAATCATTGTACATATTGCTATTTATATGTAATGATAGTAGGGATGAGCTCAATTTCCATATCTGTACTCGGAATGGGCGTGGACTTCCCGGAACAAACAACAATTGCTGTATGTTTGATAAAAAACATTGCTCTGTAGCTCAAGTCGGACGCATTTCTGTAACTAGTTTTGTTCTGAATGTAGCAATATCTGAGCAAACCATATTGATTACAGGCTTGAAGGAAACACTTCCAGGTAGCTCCGCCCACTGTGAAAGCCACACCCATTCCAAATACAGATACAGATATTCCGCTCATCCCTATTGGATAGTATAAGTGCATATAAGGTACCCTGGAAATCCAGGGTTCTCGCGAGAGCACAATTTGATTTTGCTCAG
Organism: Umbra pygmaea; assembly: GCA_016801145.1. NCBI lineage: Eukaryota > Metazoa > Chordata > Actinopteri > Esociformes > Umbridae > Umbra > Umbra pygmaea. The sequence continues at coordinate 9,882 of JACXGM010033285.1, forward strand.
CGAGTCACTCTGGCATTCAGTAATGACGCTCATTAACTATGCCCCTGTCGCCAAGCTGCACCAATCACATCAGTGTACCTGATAATAGGCAGATGACGATAGCGCTGCAACGTCAAAGTCATTAGTAAACTATGGATAAACACCAGTTGTTTGAAACGGCTTTGGCCTCTACAATGAACTAGTCAGACTTGGCTTTTTATCTTAAAGAGGAACAGAAGATGGCGCTACTTTGCAAGGAGGACGTTTTTGCTGTTTTGCCAACAGGATTCGGCAAGAGTTTAATCTACCAGTTAGCTCCGCTGGTAGCTAAATGTATAGGGCTTAGCGGAAACCCACTGGTGATTGGTTGTAGTGTTATCCAATTGCGTGCAGTGAGATTTTCAAATGCCTCTCGAGTTGGTCTGTTTTTATTACTGGATGCCGGACCCTTAATCTTTCGGACTTGGGTCTGGATTTCCAAGCTACATATAAAGCTACATATAAGGGACATTGTAATTAGATTCCTCAAGGGAAGTAAGGAAACCAACAAACATTGGCAGTTGAATTTATCAGTTTGTAACCACACCCACCAGTCCGCTTCGTCCTGGATGAGTACTAGGTCTTTTTTTCTCCCCCCTATATAGACTAGTATGGTACACTCACCAGCGGGATGGTTATAGATGGGAACAACATCCGTACCGTCATGAGTGTGGACGGGCACAGTACAGTACTGTAATGTGAGAGCCAAATAGGAGCTGCAAGGGGATTTCTGCAGACTAAATTTGTAATACATTGGGTAGGGTTTCCTTTGGTTATACGTTCGGAAAGGGTTTCATTTCCCAGCTACAGTACAGCAAAAATGTGTCAGTTGAAAGGCTCCTTTAGAGTCCAGTGGAATTTAGTCCGCCTGACTAAAACCCCAGGTCCGTTTATACATAGATATAATGACTAGATTATTTCTATGCCTTTTTACCTGTTGTTCACTTTAGTCTTCTCCAGCTGCTCATTCTGTCTAGTATGCCACTCCTCCAACTCTACCTTGGCCTTCTCCTTCCACTCAGTCTCCTGCTTACGAGAGTTAGCGTCTGGGGAAAGAAAAATGTAGAGTTAGCGCCTGGGGAGGGAAAAATGTAGAGTTGGCGTCTGGGGAGGTAAAAATGTAGAGTTGGCGTCTGGGGAGGGAAAAATGTAGAGTTAGCGTCTGGGGAGGGAAAAATGTAGAGTTAGCGTCTGGGGAGGGAAAAATGTAGAGTTAGCGTCTGGGGAGGGAAAAATGTAGAGTTAGCGTCTGGGGAGGGAAAAATGTAGAGTTTGGGTGAATCCCATTTCTCTGTCTTACCCCTTCCCCTACCCCTTCTCTTAACCCTAGCCCTTGTCCCTCAAAACTGAGTGGTAAGGGATAGGGATGAAAACATACCCCTATGAAATGAGACACCACTTGGTTAGAGTTTCGTTATCATACATCGTCGCTAGCTGGCTGATACATCACCAGAGGCGACAAGTGTTGATCACAAACTTAAAGATATCAAACGAAATCCGCTGCTAATGTAGTTTAGTTAAAACTGTAGAAATGCATGGTGTCCATTCAAGGCTAGTCATTGAAATGCGGGAATGTTGTTCACATCTGCAATGTAACGAAACTAGCGATTTTTTAAAACGTTTCAATTAAGAACATGGTTGCAAATATATATCCACAGGACTGTGTAGAGCACAAAACAAGTCTGTCGTAATTTTTAAGTCAAATATTTAAGCCGAAAATACACTTATTGGACTCTCTTGATGATCTGGCTGCCATTGTTGCCGGTTGCGCAGCGTATTCTGGGTACCCCTTGGTTTCAAGTAAGCTCTCGAAAATGCTTGGTTTTAAGGGGTATTCACCCCTTCACCTTAGCCCTACCCCTAGATCAAAATAAGAATTGGGATAGCCCTTACTCTCAAATGAACGCGCAAAACTAAGGGGAAGGGGTAAGGGGAAGGGCTAAGACAGAGAAATGGGATTCACCCTTAGCGTCTGGGGAGGGAAAAATCAAGAGTTAGCATCTGGGGAGGGAAAAATCTATAGTCAGCGTCTGGGGAGGGAAAAATCTATAGTCAGCGTCTGGGGAGGGAAAAATCTTGTGTTAGCGTCTGGGGAGGGAAAAATCTAGAGTTAGCGTCTGGGGAGGGAAAAATCTAGAGTTAGCGTCTGGGGAGGGAAAAATCTTGAAAACCAAATTTAGGTTTTCAGAAATTCAGGGGTGAGATTCTGAACTATGGATTTGTATGTGTTAGCAATGAAATTAAAGGGATACTTCACCCTACAGCTATCTGGAGGTGCTAGTAGCTTCCCCCAGACATTTGTAGAACAGTGAGATATGTTTTACCCATGCCTGGCTAGTGTAAGAGCAAGATTTGAAATTTCGCGGGGTATTTTCATACGCTGACGTCACCGTGTGAGTCCAATGGACTTTGGAGATAGGAAAAATGAATGTAGGC
>JACXGM010033287.1:0-12334 GCA_016801145.1 Umbra pygmaea
ATGTGTGTGGTAGTGCATGTGTGTGGTAGTGCATGTGTGTGGTAGTGCATGTGTGTACCAATATTTGCACGTATTAACACTGATGTTTACATCAGTATTGTCCAGACCAATAGTGTTTGTATTACAGTGGATCAAAGCTGGCCACATATGATCAAGCAACTCTGTGCCCAGAACAGAATGTAGGACCAAGGGGGGTGAAGCCAGGTCACAAGTCCCCCCTACAGCTGGTTGAGCCTCTCTCCCCACTTCAGTCACTCTGAACCCCCATAGACACAGATGACAGTGAGTCAATTGTTGGCGCTGTATTTGCATTATCAATATGATAATCCAGTCTAGTGAATGATCAGCATGTGATCTGGTGATGTCATAGTTATCACCAGTCATGTGTGACCAGCCTTTTTCTAGATCTTATACTACAGGGATGGATATAATGGAGTTCAACCTCACTCTCTTCAAATGTAGGTCATTATCCATGCATCAGTCAATCAGCAATGCGGGCAGGCTCAAGCTAGCTGTACAGCAGTTTTAAAGGACTGTTCATTGGTATGGTTAGTTCTGACAAAAGCGATGCTAGGAACAACAGGCCTCGCTAAGCCATTCTAATCAGAGTGGATTGACAAATGCTAATTGCTATTCATTTACATGTTGCGCCTGATAAAACATGCAATACTTCAGGGTCATAAACATCACAGAAAGAAGACATGGAAAAATTCCCTATATAGGTCATGTGTGAACAACCCTTCCCCCTAAAAACAGACGATTATTAAAACATAATCAGTTCTTTCCAAACCAGAGCCAAAAACACTGTGTTTGTATTTACAATCATCGGGTCTTGAGGGATTACAGCTGTGTCTACTTTCAGGCCCACAACACGACCCTCCACTTGGACCTTCCAGAGTGAACAGATGTGCCCTCACTACTGGAATTGCACTGTAGACCTAATGACCTACATAGTCCCACTGCCAATGAATGGGGGGGCTGGCAGTGCCTCGACTTTGTTATGGGGATGAAGGAAGCGGTAGAGTGGAAACTGGCTCCGTGTCTGACTGGACACTAGGGTCTGGACTTGACCTGGACTCTGATAGTCTGTAGAGGCATAACAGTTAGATGGGAACGACCCCTATAGAGGGAGGAAGCACTGATGTTGGGGGCCGATGTTCCGGAGCTTCCCCGTCGAGGAGGGGGCTCTCTCGTTTTCCAGAGTCGGATGGATCAAGAGATTAAAGCCATTTGGGCGGGTGTCCGATTAAACAGGCCGTGGCGTTCTCTATGTCGGAATATCCAACCCTGCCCAGTGATACAGCACACAGCCGAAGTACCATCTACACCGCAGATTGGCATGTCACACAGATGGTGAAGGGATCGAACAGCGTCACCCATCAACACCCATTTACATAACATATCTATTCTGAAAACACCTACTGCTCATATGGTAAAGCACTACCATTACAAACTGGGGCAGTGGCGATATATGGACATTTAAATAGTAGGGAGTTTGATAGCTGACAGCAAGAGATTTTATCTTTAAGAAAAAACCTGTGTGTAATGCTTTCTGAATTTATCATGATTATTCTTCCAAGTCACTAAAGCCTTTACTTGAGACTGTGAGAAAACCCACAGAGGGAGGCATTTAACACACTGCCTCCCTCATTTCTACGCTATGCTACTATGACAACCCCTCGCCCTCACTGTATACACACAGTTTCCTCATATCAGTCCCAGGCATGAGGTCACTACTCCAGAAATATGACACCACTTTGTTTTCTGTTTCTTAACCTCAATAAAACCGTATGTGCATATATTATTATTACGCTCACACATATTACATCTTGCTTGCTGAGGCCAGAAGGAGAAAGCGACAGAGATAAATTAAATAAAATGAAGGAGGAGAGCGAGCAGGAGAAGTTAGGATAAATCTGAGCGCTGGACAAATGTAACATACCAAACGGTGTCTCTGTGATTCAGAGCTTCAGACCTGAGGCTCCGGCGGCTTGAGTGATGCCAGCCGTCACTGACAGATGATCAATTCATTTAGAGAACAGCTGCAGATTTCTCACTAGCCTACAAATATCTGCCTGATTGCTGCATCTGGTCTGGTTGTCAACGCTAGCACCTAGGACAGCGGCACACTGGCTCCTTCAGTCAACTGCACATTACAAAAAAAATCCACAGTACACGAAGTCTGATCTGCAGTAGGCTTATCTGTGTTGTATAAGCACAAGGTACAGTGCTTAATTTCATATTTAGGGGCGGGGCACCTCAATGAATCACTAAGTAGGTGTTAAAACCTTACAAGGAGTCAAGGCCATATTTGATTCTCTGGTGGTAAAACATTCCACTCTACCTTGCAGTGGGTGACAACAAGTACATGGCTGTGGTGTCTAGCCTCCAACACTGCTATCACACACAGGGTACCACTAACTAATCAGCTCCAGAACCCTGGTTCTCGTCTGCGGCTGGGCTTAAGGATAGTGGCCTGGGCCCAGTTTATTCATTCATCCCAGCTCCGAGGAAACCTGATGCGCATTCGTTAAAGGGAAGCTAACCTTACCCACCGGGTCATGGAGCAAAACAGAAAAATGTGAGTCGATACTCACCGGGTTTTTATCTTGCTGGCTCTGGGATCCATGGCTTTCTGCTGCTGCTAATGGTTTCATGATGATACAATATACGGCCCGTTAAAATGGAACATCCTGGATCTGGCTCGCTACACTACAGCCTGCCTCTCCCACATCGTCCTCAGCGATCCGGCAGGCTGTCTCTCCCTGGGAAGGCTGAAGCTACAGCCAGCCTTGGTTTCAGATGCGCCAGCAGCCTTGCATCGGAGGCTTAACTCCAGGCAGTGAGCGCAGCCCAGCCCCCCCCGCTACAGCCTCTCAACGCACGGAAGCAATGAAGGCAAAAATACGAGAGAATGAAATATTGACTATCCAACTGAGGGGGTCCTCGTTCTTTACACACCGAGGCCAATTAGGCAGGTTCCTCCTCCGAAGAGCTCTGGTGATGGAAAATAAAGCAGAAAAATGGAATTGAAAAAAAAACGGCTAAAATGGCTGACAGCACTTTCACTCTCTCTCCTTCTGTCATCCTCTGTCTCGCTCACCCCCTCCCTGCTCACTCTACCCGCGTCGACATGCGCTCTCTCTCTCTCTCTCCCTCTCTCTCTGGCTGTACACACTCTCTCTCTCTCTACACACACTCACACCCAGAGCTTCACACACGGCATCAGAGCTGCCTCCAATAGTGTGGCTTTGTTAACACTACTCCTAGTTCATCTGTGGACCAACGCTGGGGAACGTGTGTGTGATGGGGGTTAGGGCGGGGTGTGTTCGGGGGGGGTCAATAGGAACCTCCCTCTGTCCCTGATGCTGCTGCTTTACTAAAACCGACAAGACAGCTTAAAGAGGAGGAGTGAGAGTAGCGTGGAGGAGAGAGAGTGGCATGGAGGAGAGAGAGTGGCATGGAGGAGAGAGAAGTATATGACCACAGGGAGAGAGAGAGAGAGAGAGAGAGCGAGAGAGAGAACAGAGAGAGGTGGTGAGTCCAGTGAAAGTAATGCCATTATCACGCTCACTTCAGCAGAGGACTGTGGCTGCAGCCAGTTGGCATGGCAACCGAACCAGGGAAAGCCATTTTCTTTGGCGGCAAGCGAGAGAGAAAGACAGCGAGAGAGAGAGAGGTAGAGGGGCAATGACAGGAAGATAACGAGGGACGAGTGCCTGATGAAGACATGTTCAAAGGCAGCAGGTTTTCAAATGAAAGAGCAACATAGCTTTTATAGACAAACAGCGTTCAATTTGAATCAGCGTGACAATGATGTCATCGCTGGCTGTCACACTGCTGGAGCATAGTAACCACGGCGACTGAGCGTGGCCCAACCCAATGGGGACTTTTGTGGTTGCTGTGGCAACGGAATTGCAGAAACACAGCGAGAGAGAGGGAGAGAGAGAGACACACATTGTCAGAGATGGTACCGGTCTGGCCACACCCCCTTCTCCATCAGTGTCCCTCTGGGAATAGGACCTCATCGATCATGAGTGGTATGACATCACTAAGAGGAAGATAGATCTACCAAATTATGAGTGTGTGTGTGTGTGTGTGTCATGTGTTTAGTGTGTGTGTTTAGTCCATGTGTTTAGTGTGTGTGTGTGTGTGTGTCATGTGTTTAGTGTGTGTGTGTGGGCCATGTGTTTAGTGCGTGCTGGCCATGTGTTTAGTGTGTGTGTGTGTAGTCCATGTGTTTAGTGTGTGTGTGTGTGTGTGTGTGTGTGTGTGTGTGTGTGTGTGTGTGTGTGCGTGCGTGTAGGCCATGTGTTTAGTGTTTGTGTTTATGAGTGGTGTGTGCATGCAGTCTTCTGGTCCCTGGAGTAAGAAAGATCACAGCCAGAGATTAGACCGTTGGGCTTGACACAGACAGAAGAGGAGCACGGCTTTAAATCACAACAGTTTGGTGAACACCTGGTTAAGCCAGTGTTCCAAAAGTACACCCTAGGCTCTCTGTAGTGCCCTATGGGTCCATCTTATTATGTAGAAATTGCAAAATAATAAACTGCCAATTCAAATCCAAGCGCAGTGGGTGAACACAAAACCCCAATGGATCCGACCATCGACAGTCAACGACAAAGAGGTTTTTGAACTCATGAATGCAAAATGTGTTGCCAGGGCAACACCTACTTCTTATTGAAGTCAAACTCAGAATGAAAACATGTATGGCTCAAACGCATCTCCACGGAGCCCACTGCAATAGTGAACACTACATTTACACATCAATCTCCATTACTGCGACAGTGAACACTACATATATGTATGTTATCAAGATGACTGGAAGCCAGTGGAGGTATAAATGTCCGGCCCCTAGCCAACTACCAGGCCTCAAGTTAACCAGTGTGACATCATCCCCTTCACGTTCCGCCCCCAGGCGATGATGTAATGCAGTACCAAAACAAGCTCAGGTGCTACTGCTACGGATGACTCGGTCATTAGCCTTGCTGGCAACAATCGTCATGGGAACCACAGGTCTCATTATATCATTACATGAGCGTGGTGATGGGGGAGGTGGGTGATGTGTCTGAGGAAAACACTCATTCTTTAATGCTTTGGTGTAACAACAAGGTAATGGACCGGGCATTGTGCTCAACCATCGTCATGGAAATGAGGGGAAGAAAGCAGGGGGGGGCGCATTGATTTTAGACGATTGTGACACTAACGTGACATTACTAGTAGACCTTAACAATAATGCATTCAGATTCAGGGGGCCAGTAAGCCTTTTGACATTCGCCGTTTATGACGTTCCCTGCTAAAAGCCGCGGCAGGAAGTGTGCGCCAAACTTAGTGGGTGGGGTCACATGCCGTTTCCTACTGGCGCATGGCATTGGGATTGTAAGACGAACATTACAGCAGTGGGGACGTAAAAGCAGGCTCACATACACATGTATGCATGCAGATAATGATAGGGACCTATTATAGGCACACTAGACAAAAAAGCTGGCTCTGATATGTGGCAGTCCCATTGAAGCGTTTAAATTCATATCACCAACAATTTCGGCAAACATAAAAAATATATATATTTGAAATAAAAGTGTACAGCTCTGAAAAAATGAAGAGACCACTGCTATTGTTGCTTAAATAAACCCTAAACTGAAAACATCTGGAATGTGTTTAAGAGGAAGATGGATGGTCACAAGCCATCAAACAAAGCTGAGCTGTTTGAATTTTTTCACCAGGAGTGGCATAGAATCATCCAACATCAATGTGAAAGACTGTTGTAGAGCATGGCAAGATGAATGAAGGACTATTGTCGTTAATATTATTATGCCAAATATTAATTTTTCTTTAACAGTTCCTAAGGTAACACACTTAGCGTATATTGTGTAAATGTATTTTCTTCGCATTATTTGAGGTCTGACAACACTGCATCTTTTTTGTTATTTCGACCATAAATGCTCTGAATGACACTATTTTTATTTATAATTTGGAGAAATGTTGTCTGTAGTTTATGGAAGAAAACTAACATTCATTTTACCAAAACACATACCTATTAATTGTAAAACCAGAGAAAACTTTTTTATTTTATAGTGGTCTCTTAATTATTTCCAGAGCTGTATAAAATATATTGCATTCAGAAAAACCCTGGTTAATTTGCAGAATGAGTGAGCTTTGCTGTGCATCTGAAATATAAAAAAGAAGAACAGCAGGTCTTACATAGACTAACCCTTTCTAACAGGAAAGCAGATTTTCATCAGATCAGCCCAAAGATACGGCTAATATCTGATGACAAACCCTATCTTTCACAACAGCATCCATCTTTCCTACACGTCAACAAAAACCCACCAAATTCAATGATAACAGCTATCCACAAGAGTCGGCTAAACCACTAAAAGTATTTAAACAATTAACTAACCAATTCAAATGCTTTTATTCCAGAATAAATCTGAAATAGCCAATCATTCTTCCACACATTTGGTGAGGCAACTGGTGCCTGAATGGTCCCTGGTTCTAAACCCTTAACCGTCAAGGTGAAAGCTGTTGTAATTTTGTCTGTGAGCAGGACAGTTGACCCTAACAGCTCTGCCTCCTCCCGTAACATTCCCGCAGCGTGCTGCTGTACATAAGAATTTGTTCTTAACCAACACACCCTGCCAAAAAGGTAAAGTATACTGTTTTTACTGGAGCCAGCTGTACCTCTACAGCCTCATAAAGTAACATGGTTGGTGACTCCAACTACACTGAATAAAAGAGCTAACTCACCAACTACACTGAATAAAAGAGCTAACTCACCAACAACACTGAATAAAAGAGCTAACTCACCAACAACCAACTACCCTGAATAAAAGAGCTAACTCACCAACAACCAACTACACTGAATAAAAGAGCCAACTCACCAACAACCAACTACACTGAATAAAAGAGCCAACTCACCAACAACCAACTACCCCGAATAAAAGGGCTAACTCACCAACAACCAACTACCCTGAATAAAAGAGCCAACTCACCAACAACCAACTAGCCTGAATAAAAGAGCCAACTCACCAACAACCAACTACCCTGAATAAAAGAGCTAACTCACCAACAACCAACTACACTGAATAAAAGAGCCAACTCACCAACAACCAACTACCCTGAATAAAAGAGCCAACTCACCAACAACCAACTACAATGAATAAAAGAGCTAAGTCACCAACAACCAACTACCCAAACAAACTAAATAAGCTTAGAGGGATAACACCTCACTGCCAATTGGAACCGACTCAGCAATTCCTGCGCCGAATCACCTTCACATCTACCTCAGCTAATTAGGATGTAAGAGGGAGAGTCTGGTTAAACAGCACACTCTGCATATCAACAAGGGTCCAGAGCTGCTAATACCCAACTACTGTCTGCTTGTTAACGGGTCACTTACTTTTGGGAGGACAGCTCAACCCTATTTCCTCATGGTTCGGTTCCCACGCCACTTAATCCGGTTCAACCAGTATCAGCATATTGTGCTGCTCTTGGCACGTGATGCCATGTGTTGGCAGGGGCACAATTCCTGTCCTTGCAGGAAGTGGAAAGAACTTCCGAAATTAATAAGAAACATATTGTAGAAAGAATAGGAGCAGTAGTAGGGAAGCTAAGACAATAGATACCTCCCAGGACGTAGAACAAGTTAGCAGGTTGAAAACATCCTGTACGATAAACTGCCCCACAGTCTCCAATTGTCTGTCAGCCCAGTGAGCTGTCTGGATGTCGGAAACAGTTGGCAAAATCCGTACCTTACGGCTGTAGCAACATGTGAAAGTGGGCGTGATCAACAGATAGTGTAAATGATTTTAAAAACAACGTTTCAGTTTTCAACTTTGCAAAGTAATGAGTCTTGGTGAATAACAGCACAACAAACCTCTGCTGTTACATGCAGAACAAACAGATGTACTACTGTAGCTCAAATTACTGAAAAAGTGAATGCTGGTTCTGATAGAAAGGTTTCAGAACACAGTGCATCACAGTTTGTTGTGTATCTTTGATTGCAATAAAATCACCATATGGAATCGTAATGCATCTTATCAGCACCTAAAACTTCAAGATAACATCATATCAAGTAGTTAAACTTCTGATTTCAGCTAAACTCACAACAGTATATTATCCAACTGTCCAATGCTTAAAATCTGATGTAAAAACATGCAAAAGCCTTTCCTTTGCTAATATTACACTTGCTTGGAAAATAAAAACATTATATCGAAGCGTTTTCCATAGCTGGTTTCACAGAAAGTAGGACCAGAAGACAGTGTTCATTTAAACCTGATGCTTTGTATCTATGCAACAGCTGAACCTGAGCCTAGACACAGCAGGCACTCACAAAGGACAGCTCTAAAAATAGGACCCCTGCTTTTCCACGGGCACGTCTGTCTGACACGTTTGTCTCGCTCACTCTCATCTTGAACTGACTCCTCACCTAGCACTCCTATTTTTCTGTATCATGTCTATTACTATGCAGTATGGATGAGATCAATAAGAATATGTTCAAAATATGTGATGGAAACGAATTCAAATAAAGCCTGAGTAGACTGCCAGGACTAATCCAAAAATACCTGTTCTTAACGAATAGTGTTGTAGGCCACTGAAGTCAAAGGTTCTGGTAGGAGAGTCAACCCATTAAAATCCACTACAAAAACAGGACCTGACAAATGTTTTTGTCAGAAATCTAAATGTTGGTTTTAGACTGAGTCAAGTTATTGTTCTCCGACCCTAAATATAAGAGTAGATAACGAAACGGCATGGCCTTCTAGTTTTGCTCTCTTGTATATAACTCACACTGCTCAGCGACCAGATTACCAGTTTCTCCAACAGCTAAATTGCTCTCATTATCTCCGTTTATTTTTAAATCCTGAAGCGGTTCTGAAATGGCTGTTCTCGTCCTCACTGCAGGGTAGGTGATAACGACCGTATTACATTTCCCCTCAGAATCCTTTAAATGAACATACATACATTTGCGGTTTAATGGTGATTGCTAAACATCACGGTGGATCAGTTATTTTTAGATGTAAAAGGGAGAATCTCTATACAATCACAACCGCTTTACTAATTCCAATATCATAGCTGGAGGAAGTCACTGTTTGACACAATGGATTTTCTCCTCATCGGGCGTCAAGGTAAAAGCACTTAGCTATTTCATCAAATTAAACAGTAAATGTTAAAGCCTATATATATCGACTAAGCTAGACATGAAAGTAAAGACAGATAAATACACAAACACTCAAACATCACACAGACAGCTACAGAGCACAGGTTAGCGTACGCACGCACAAACACACAAACAGATACTGTACCTGAGCTTTTACGCATTCCTGGGGGTGTTCAGGATGAAATGAAAGGCGTGAAAAGAAGAAGGAGAGGGTAAGACGGTGGTTATCAAACATGTCACTCAGAAGCCAAGAAAGCGCGTCAGGCCGGAAGCTTCAGATGCTGATTAAAACATTGTTCTGTTATGTGGGGAAGAGACACATCAACACATATATTATAATTTTTAACTCACTACCATAGCCGCATGTACATTACCCAAAACGCCCCAAAGAGAACCCCCCCACTGGCTGACATGACTGCTTAGGGTGGAGGTGAATAGCGCATCCGAAAAGCCAGACGACTCAAACACAGCAGCACCTTTGAGAGCGCAATTATACAGAACTATTTTGAGGAAAAGTACATTGGCATGGTAAAACAGGCACCCATACTGTGATACAACCACTGTTATGGAATTATCATTAAAGGTAATAATTACAATTCGCTCTTGAGAGTAATGGTTTAATATTGAAATGCCAATCAGAGACAAACAAGCTGCTGGTTGGTTGGATGGGAGATGGGAGTGGTCTCAGGATGTAATTAGAACAGCTGCTCAGGGCCTTGCCAAGTGCAGAACCCAAAGAGCAGGCTTACTCATCCGCTCAAGTGGAGGGAAAGATGGAAGGATTGAAGAAGGGAAGATGACCAGAAATGGTGAGAGAATAAGTGAGAGAAGGAGAGAGTAAGAGACAACCACAATCTCAAAGATGTCACTTCTCTCTAATGACAACAACAACAACATCTTGTTTCACTCTTTTCAATTTGTAGACTGACTGCAATTAACAAAATAATGTTTTAAACCTCCCATTTTGCCCTGGGTGTGTGATATGCTATTTATCTGTGCATCAATTTTAAGTAGAATTACTTTTATACCTCAGTCAGCCATAAATATCAAGAAAGTTGTGGTTTTTATGACATGGGGCATAAATCATGACAGAGCAAAAACATGTTACATAGTACACCATTTCAGGGGAGTCATTAACTCAATAGCGCCATATTTGCAACCAGTGGCAAACCTCATCCTTAAGAAATGAATAAAGAAAGTGAGGGAGGGATGGATGGAGAGATAGAAGGTGAGGGGGAGACGGGTAGATAGATACGTAACCATTCCAGGGGAACAACAGACGTCAGTGCGGCCGACCTCATCTGAGCACGTGCAGAGGCCTTGCAGTGGATTCTAAAATGTCTGCTAGCGGTAGATGCTGGGCTTATGGCTGACAATGCCTGTTCTGACACCTTTTTTTCCAAGGCTGTTGGACTCAGTTTTCATTTGGAGTTCATCCTGTAGCATAGCTACCATTTCAGAAGCTCATAGCCTCAGCCAGATGTGACAGCTAAGCTTCAATGCATTTCAGTTAGAAGAGCACCAGGTTCTCTCTTCTATTATGAGAAAAAAATACTAACGAGAGGTCACAATTCTTTCTTCATAAACATATTTCCCCTAAAAACCAGGACATTGGGATACACGCAGAACCAGACGTGTATCTGTGCTACATTAGCAAGCCATCTACATGACATATACCCATTTTAATTTAACAGGATATGGAAGATATAGTTCCCAACCCATTCCATCAGGTCCACTGGATGGGAGACCCTGGAGTGGTAGCATCTTATCAAAACAAACTGTGAGTCAGTAAGGAAAGCCGCAAAGATTTAAAGGGCAGCCAGACATGGATGAGCAGCTTGCAGAAGGCAGGTAAGAGGTCATCATAGCAGGATGGAAAGAGTGAAAGACTCCATGTAGCAAAATGGAAAGACCCCAGGAAAAGATTCATCTTCACAAGACTAATATCCACACAACAGTCACTGAATGACTGCCAAGTCAGATTTTAAACGACTTAAACCTGAGTGAACAAACAACCTCGAAACTTTGCCTTTCTCCCTCTTTGCATTAAAAGTTTATAGCTGGTTCAGTTTTAAATTCTAAATGCGGCTTGGGTTCGAGAGAAAAATCCCAGTGCAGCCTCGCATTCCAAAAGTGGGAGATTAGCGTGCTAAATGTCAGCTTAGCATCCTGCGAAATCCAGCTTTCGTCCTGTGAGCTCAGCTGCAGCAGCAACCGTCTACGGAAGTCATTCCTTCTCTGTACTTCAGTGTACTCCACTCCGACAAGGGCCTTCTAGAACTACTGGTTACCATGGCACCCCACTTGTAGTCCCCTGAGGAGCTCTGGGAAGAGCTAGTATTTTGTGACTGCCGTTTTCAGGCCCTGAGAAAGATCACAATGTGCTTTAATGTCAAAACCAGAGACAGGCTAAAATTAGGGGGCGGGTTGATGACGTCTTGTGCGTTTCCGCTTTATATGTCCGCCCCGGAGCATTTGATTGGTATTCCAAACGATCCTGTGTTACTCGTGTTGAAACAAAGCCTGCAATCTGAGAAATTAGGATGAAACAGGACCTACCTGAGACGAGCGAACGGGAGGAACAACACAACGTATGGGTCAGCGTTCAAAAAGTTATCGTTAACTGGGTTGTGAACGTGTAGTGTACCTCCACAAGTTCTCAGGAGTAGCCCCGTTCACAACACTAGAGGGCACCTCATCACAGTCAACAACTTCCCATGAACACAGCAGACTGTAGAGAGCCTCTCCTTCTACGCATGCTGCCTATTCAGGACACAGGGTTTGGAACCACATGATGAAAAGGGTCCCTGTTCTCGCCTCCACACTGCCTGCTCTCTCCTCAGCCCCTCCCTCTGCCGCTCAGCTCTCTGGAGGGGCTGACTGGCTCTATAATTACCAACCACATCAGCCCCCGGCTGGGGGATGAACCCAGCATTAACAGTCACAGAGGCACTGTGTGGAAACAAGGACCATGACACCGCCACTGGGTGGTGAGAATATACCAGGAGTAACGAGAGTGTAGGGTCTGAGTACAGGAGGTGTTGTAGAGGCCATTACTTCTGGAGTGCAAGCAGGCTGACAACAGCCAATTGACTTTTTAGGTCTAACAGTGAGGGTGTAGACTATAAGGTTTAACAGTGAGGGTGTAGACTATAAGGTTTAACAGTGAGGGTGTAG
>JACXGM010033288.1:0-12334 GCA_016801145.1 Umbra pygmaea
TAAAGAAATCAGAGAAGGGAGAGCTAAGCTGGGAGAGCTACGCTAGTTTTTGCTAGTTGTTGTTCAGATGGCGAAATTGAACTGCCCCTCCTATCAGCAACAGAAACGATGCTGATGTAAGGCTAGGCCGGCAGAAATTCTTTACTTGGTCAAAGAACACACCCAACATGGTAAAGTCGAAATATGATTGGTTAAAAATATGACAATCAACAACATGGTCCTGATGGGCTTCAACAGCAGACGGCATTCACTCGGAATTCTGAATGCCCTAGTCTACTCGGAGACAACGCAGATGAAAAAATCTTATTGGATGAAAGCTTTCATTTATGAGCTGCGCTAAAAGCAAGGCAACTGAAAGGAACGTAGGCTACTGTAGCAATGAAATCACCATATAGACTAATTTAAATGAACTTTGTAAAATATTTATTATTAAAAAATATATTAAAGAAGTACAAAAATACATTTCTGATTCTGATTATCTTTGGGCCTGCAGAGAAGGCCTTGCAGGCCCTGACGGCCCACCACTGCATATAACGTACCCTTAAGGACCCAATCTAAAAAGCTATCCGGGCAAAATAAAAATACAAAATTGTATTAAATCTAAAACCTCTATAAAAAACATGTTAGTGTTTTTAAAGGGAAAAAAAACAGTAACCATGACAACATCACTGAGTCTCAGATGTCAGATGTCAATGAAAATAAAATGAACTAACACAACCATTCAAACTGAATTCAAATTCAGACATACAGACATAAAGGCCATACTGCAGTAGACAATACACACAGAAAACAAACACAAACTCTGTCTAAGATATACTACATTTCCATCAAATCAATTTGTGTATTCTTAAACTATTACCACCCTTATTTAATTTAGTGTTCTGCATTTCACAGTGAATTTCACTTATAACTTAATTTCAATCTCAGGTGCACGTTCATGATAAGAGATTGGCCAGTTCACACAATTAACTTTGAGTGTCAAAACTATTCAATTAAACTATCTTATGGTTATCAATAAACTAGTCACTTTTTCTGTTCAGTAGGTAATTTAAAGAAATTGCATGGACTCACATATTAAAGCACTCACAGCCCTAGCCATTACCCTTTTAAATTCTTCTCTAGTTTTAACTAATCATCTCACAAGTTCTGTCTTACATTTTTTCTTAATTAACACTACACACTACAACATGGAACTGCTCCTGCCTTTAACTTCTAACTGGGCGTATGGCCAACAATACTACTCCCTATTCTCTTATCCGATGCCTGGTACAGGACGGAGCCTAGCACTTCCACGCAACCTTGAAGGAAAGCTGGAGACAATATTTCGGTCAAGCACAGTTTTATTCTGCTTCCTTCAAGTTACAGGGTTAGACTTTCTTTAACTTAGAACCCTAAAAAATAATTTCTCCCATCCTCATAACTCTCCGGGCCTACAGTTTTCTAGATCCAGATAATTTTCCCCCAGTATCTGTACTTAATATGCCCAAGGTCTCTGAGGGCGATTAAATCTATTAATCTAAAACCAAATTGTCTATAGTGGTTACGGAGAACAACTACTCTTTCTCTATAAATCTTTAAACAATAAACCCTCACCTTTTCTACAATTTCTGTTCTCCCAGATAACTCCCCGAAACAAATAACATATTCATCTAAAACCAAATTCTTTGCTTGAATAATGCCCTTATATTTTCCAATACGTCTCCCGTACTTATATCATATAAATTTAACAGTACACCTTCACCTTTTCTATATGCTCCACCAATTACTCCTCTCAAACATGTTACTGCACGTAAAGCAAGCCTACTATGCCCTACGCATTGATTACGTTATGTACAATTTGACTGGAGAGAAAGAGAGATGAAGACAGTCAGAACAGGGTAAGGAAGAAGAGAGAGAGAAACAGAGAGGAACACAGCCCCCACCTTTTTTCTCACTCTCGAGCTTCGCAGGCACACAGATAAGGTTCATAGACTTTCATGCAAAAGCAGTCCTTTTCAACAGCACTCTGCTCTCAGCCCCCACCTTCTCTCAATTTCCACTCACTAACACACAAAATCAACTGTCTCACACAGGAGAGAAAGAAACAGACAGACAGAGGGAGGGGAAAAATTACACACACAGCAACCGCTTAAAGACAATTAACCCTATTTTCCTAGATTTTTATAGCACGTGGCTCACAACTAATGTGTGAGCACCCAGTGCTCTAAACATAGCACATGGTCCACAACTAAAATGTGAAGCCACCCAGTGCTTCTAAACATAGCACATGGTCCACAACTAAAATGTGAAACCACCCAGTGCTTCTAAACATAGCACATGGTCCACAACTAAAATGTGAAACCACCCAGGGCTTCTCAACATAGCATATGGTCCACAACTAAAATGTGAGAGCACCCGGTGCTCTAAACATAGCACAGGGTCCACAACTAAAATGTGAGACCACCCAGTGCTTCTAAACATAGCACATGGTCCACAACTAAAAGGTGAGACTATCCAGTGCTCTAAACATAGCACATGATCCACAACTAAAATGTGAAACCACCCAGGGCTTCTAAACATAGCACATGGTCCACAACTAAAATGTGAGACCACCCAGTGCTTCTAAACATAGCACATGGTCCACAACTAAAATGTGAGACCACCCAGTGCTTCTAAACATAGCACATGGTCCACAACTAAAATGTAAGACCACCCAGTGCTTCTAAACATAGCACATGCTCTACAAATAAAATGTGAGACCACCCAGTGCTTCTAAACATAGCACATAGTCCACAACTAAAATGTGAGAGCACCCAGTGCTCTAAACATGGCACATGGTCCACAACTAAAATGTGAGACCACCCAGTGCTTCTAAACATAGCACATGATCCACAACTAAAATGTGAGACCACCCAGTGATTCTAAACATAGCACATGGTCCACAATTTAAATGTGAGACCACACAATGCTTCTAAACATAGCACATGGTCCACAACTAAAATGTGAGACCCCCCAGTGCTTCTAAACATATTTACATATATACTCACAAATCTTTTCAAACCATTATTACAAAGCATTAGTACAAAGCATTAGCACAAAGCATTAGCACAAAGCCTTCATGCAATACATTTGGATTGTAAGAAATCTGCTGTGTTTCATCAATGGTTCATTAAATTTGGAGCGATATTTACTTGGCTGTTGGCACCAGGAGTGGGGGTTCAGATTAACCAAAAAGTCATAAATTTAAAGTAATTACCTTTTCAGAGCCGCGCGGTCTTTATGCAAGTTGACCCCCACTAACACTGGAACGCCTCTGGCCGTTGAATATCTCTGTCCAATCCCTGTCGCCAATATGTAGTGGAAAATAATCCTTGTATGATAGAGAAATATCAATTAGCAGTTCTTATGGTCCAAAGAGACTTTATTGAGCAAACATAAAGCCGAGCATCTTCTTCATCCCTTTATGTTAATATGTTCACACGTGTATACATGTGTGTACACGTGCCCTCGGATGCCCTTGACAGTAACATCCCATGATGTACTTGGTGGCACAGAACCATATGAGTGTGTGTGGCACCTTCCTCTCTTTTAACATTATTCTCTAACGTTCCAATAAAGTTTTCAGCGGGTGGTTTTATTTTTGTTCCCAGAATGTTTTTTAAAAAGTTAGGATAAGTAAGCATTAACACACGACAGACTGTGCGTTGCCAGGGAATAACCGCACACCTCAGCAGGTTAGAAAGCCACGAGGCTGAAAGCCGAGCACACTGGGGCGGTGTGCGGTTATTCCCTGGTAACGCACAGTCTGGAGTGTGTTAATGCGCTTATAAAACGGTTGCCAACATTTTATTTGTGAAAATTAATGTTTAAATTAGTATTTTTAGCGAAAGAAAATGTCACGAGGCGTGCGGTTATCGTGAAACATTAACGTACCCCCAACCCCTCCTTTAACTGTTGCCATGTTACTATGCCACAAATCAAGTATAGTTCCTATAAAACGGATCTTTTAGATCGTTTATAACAAGGTCTGAACACTTATGTACAGTTTAATTTAATTGAAATGGCATTCGTTGGCCAGTTTGCTTTAGTGATGCATTTTTTATGCTATTCAAATGTTTAGGTGATACAGACCTTACTGTCAACATCAATCAGCCTGCTATAGCTAGTGTACTGACGACACTATAGTTAACGCAGTCAAGCCAACATCTGTGCAGTTTTGCATTGCAAGAGCGTTTCTTTGAATTTTGTTTCTGGACATTTACATACATCAATCAAAAGCCACATTGTGCAATCTTGTCTGGAAACGAACCGTTATGAAAACGTACTTCCATGTATTATGCAGGTGCTGTCATTAACAAGCTATAATTTATAAATCTATTAATTAGTATTCGTTCCCGGTTATTAGATAGTACAAATACTAAAGTATTTTACTAACTGCTGTACTGCAGTTACGTTGTAGTTTTAAGTAGGTCTTATTTGACCAACTGGTAGCATATATTTTATGAGGTGTCAAGGATTAACTGTCTGTGCGTAAAAGTGTTATACTCTGCGGCTTGAAGTAGATGGTAGTTTCCAAAATATCAACGTATTTATAAATGGTCAAATCTAAAAATTCGATCCTTTCTAGATTTCTCTCTGCTGTCAATTTTAAATTTGGATCTTATGAGTTAAGAGAGAAAAACTGAGAGGGTAATATTTGTTCCATTCCATAGGATATCATATTTTTCAAAGAACAACCTGATGGTGATATAGATTTTTTTAAACTTCATAAATATATCTTCCAGTGCCCCCTGAATAGATTGGCATAGTTTGGGCAAAATCATCACCAATCGCCGTAATCGTGAAAAAGCCGAAATGAATAAATTAAGCATGTGAATAGCTAAAGGTAAATGCAAAAAACTAATTTCTACTAGTTAATAAAATGTTTGCTTATGTTTTTGTTTGCATATGTGGTTTAAACACCTTTCTGTACATTACCTTGGAAAAATTAACTAGCTAATTGTGACATCCCCTATAAGGTTTGCACAGAACGTCAGTGTTTATCCCTTAATCTTTTAGCCTATAAACTGTTCACTTGACACAGTCGTCCGCTGTCAAATTGCGGGATTCATTTCAGTCGCATTGCACTTGAACATAATAGCGTTCGTCATCAGAAAAATGCAGTTAATTTAATTCGCACTATTTTTACAAATAATGTAATAGCACACATAAAATGTGTTATTGAAATTAGGATGATTTCAACAACAGAGGGATAAAGATCATTTAATTTGCTAACAACGTGTAGGAAAACAATTGTAGGCTATATGCCTAAACAATTTATAGAAAATATATATAAAACATAGGCAGAACAATAATTTCAGGAAACTTGTAAGTCTTATTCAAATAACCGTTTTCATGGAGAAGTAGCCTATTTTAATTTTGCTGGTAGAACGGGTAGGCTATCGTAATTCCTCTTTATTTATAAAAAGATGTCAACTGAAGGCTATTTCTTGATATTTTAAAATATGAAGAAAGGCGTCTAGGGATAGATGGATATTAACAACCCAACCCGTGATATGTGGAAAACTCAGTGTGTGTAACAGCGTATTGACCGGTATTGACATGACAGCCACTAGCTATCGCTTCGTCACGAAAACACACTTTATTACAAAAACGATTAGATTCCTTAAAACCTGTGGCTGGTTAGGATGTCTACATCTGTGACAATCTTTTTGTGGTAATTGAATGTTAAAATCGTTTTTATTGTTTAGATGGTCTTATTTGGAAGTTGGTGTTGAGATTTGAAGCGATAGGAATTGTCCGCCATCGTTTTTATTTTGTTCAGCTCCTCAGGGGGGCGTAGTGATACTTTTTGATTAAATACTAAGCACTTCAGTGAAAAGGCAACATTCTACAGTGCGGATATCAGGGAATTGTCATAGGCTTGGAATGCAATTTTAGCCAATCAAATTGCAGATATCACCGGACCCGTTTTATAACATTCTTTAAAAACATTTTTTAAATGTTCAGTAGTAATTTTGTGAGAACATTATTTCCTAACGTTCTTATACAGGTTTCTGTTATACATTTTATTTTTGTTCTTACAATTTTCTTTTGAAAGTTAGGATAACATTCTATAAAAACATTATATATTAAATGTTTATCCATAAAAAAAATTACATTATCCTCTAACATTTAAAAAAAGTTAAGTGATACATTTTATTGTAGTTACCAGAATGTTCTCCTAAGAGGAAGGATACATTCTCTAACATATATTCTAAAACTGTTTGGTAATATCCTTGTTAAAATCTTTAGTGATAATATTTTTAGAACATTGTCTATCACAACATTCATAAAACATTTCCAGAATCTTTTCCTAAAAGATACAATAATGAACTTTAAAAGCACATTTTAAACATACATTTTTAATGATAACATTTTTGGAACATTATGCCATAACATTATGCCATAACATTGTTATACAGTTTTTTCAACTTTGTTAAATGTTCCCAGACAGTTATATTTAGAGTCTAACTTCATGCTTTAATAGCATGCAAATGTTGTGTAGTAACATTTTAAAATTAATTAGCTTTAACAGAAAGAAAGTGTGTTCATCATGAAACATAGGATAAATAAAATTAAAAAATCTAATAAAACTGCTCAAGAACTATGATTAAACAAAATTCTGAAAATGTTTAAACATTTGTATTTGTACCATGATAAAAAAAAACTGCTTAAGAAACAAATATGAATAAACAACAATCTCAACATTTTTATACTTTTTTTATTCACAAACAGTTCTTTAGTCAGCAGATTCTAACAGGCCGCTCCCCTCTAGTGCTACTGCTGCTACATGCTCGTGTCTTTCATCTGTGGATGGTTCTCCACTATCCACCTCTATAGACAATAATATGTAATAAAATCAGAATAATTTATGATTTCTTAAAAAAAGTAGATGCTGTTGTCTTTCTGCATGTAAAAATAAATAAATGTACAAAAAATAACTACAAATGAATGCATTACGATTAAACATACAAAATGTAGTTTTTGGCTGCTAGGGGTCTCTCAATCAAAACAATAGCAAAAGATGTACTTGAATGATGTCAGGAAGAAGAGTGGGATCGTGGGTTTTGTTATCGTCGTCAATAACAACCTTCCAATCTAGCGTCTCTGGCAGAAAAAATGTTCACTGACAAAGAAATGTATTGTTAAAGATATTTTAACTTTATTCACGTTATGTTTGGTGGTTCCCTGGAACTTAGCGCAACTAAAGCAGTCAAAGGTTATATGACGCCATTGACAGAAGACAAAATTCATAAATAAAATCATTTATTTATTTATATTAATATATTTTCCTATTATTTAATGTATTGATTTATATATATTTTTTGCAAGTTTAATCTTTCATAAACAACAGGATACACAAATAACTTATTTATATTTACAACAAAAAAGATGGATAAATTAACCTAACTAATAAAAACAGGTAACGGCATTCATGTTAATTTTTCCAACAAAGGAGTATTTTCTTTGGTTTTGTCATACGAAAAAACATTACTTGACAATTTGCATTACCATCTCAAACCACCCTGTCACTAAAATCTAATTTATATCATGTAAATTTGCAGCTACACGTCAGCTAAACTGTAATGCAGTGGGTCAGTAACATTTTTCACGACATCACTGAACATGGCTTTGTAGCTTTCATCTTTGATCTAATCAATTTAGTTTTGTCACAATAGTGGAATTTCTCATTTTTTATATAATCCTTATAAAAAATAAATTGTCACAACTCACCTAAATTTATGTGCAAAAAGCATAATTTGCTGAAAATCAAACACTTTACATCCTTGCCTTTTGAAAAAAACGATTAACACTGAACTGAGTTTATATCACAGTGTATCAGCTACACAGTTTTCAATTGTTTTTTGCAGAGTTGTGGGGGTGGTCTTGTGGCAGGCCTCTAAATATAAAGAAAGGCAAAGAGGGGAAAAACAAGAATGAGAAAAGGATTTAAGTGATTTAATGTAGCTGAAGCAGTATTAGACAAGTAGTTGTAGCCTTGTAGTTTCCGCAGTGTAGAGAGTATGTGCACATGGTTGCCAGATTGCAAAGATTAAGTCAAACACAGCAAAAAAATTACAATTGAATGGATTTAAAGTCTTCACATCCACCAACCGCAAGAATGAACAGTCTCCTCTTTTCTTTTTTCATCAATATTAAAGAGAGATTTGGTAATGTTGTATTTTTTTAAAACTACAGTTTAGTCTTTTTTTTGTCAATTATGTTGTGCATAATATGTAGTCAGTTACTGTTTATTGACATTGGTGTTTTTGCGTCATCATAGGGCTGGATGATATGGCCAAAATTTACATTACAATATATTTCTTAATTTCAGTTGATAAGATATAATTCCGATATCGATGTGACAATATAAAAGCCTCAGGAAAAACTACCAAGAATGCCCACAATTAATGTATGTACCTACAAACTCCTGAAGAATTAATTTGCCAAGTATCTGAAACCTCCTCCTATAAAAATAACTATAATATTTTAGAAATAAAAATGGTAGAAATAAATTATTGTTAATAGTTTCCAGCTGCTTGCACATAATGGGCCCTATCTTACACCCAGCGCAATTGACTTTTTACACAAACACATGTATCATTCCTATCTTACACCCGACGCATATGGGACTTTTCCCTCCACAGACGTGCGTCGGTAAATTAGGGAATGAACTTGCGTTCATTGGGCGGTTAAGCGAAAAGAAGAGGCGTGTTCCAGCGCAAACGTTCCCTGGTGCTATCTTGCAGTCCCCGAAAACAATTCTGCCACTGACCAGGAAAAACCTGCTTTAAAGTCAGTGGCGTGTTATTCATATGCTATTTTAAGGGCGCATGCCTAACCATAATGTAGCGTGTGCACAATGCGCATACACTTTGCTCCTCTCATCTACACAAATGCAGCAGTTCTTTATTATTGCAATACATAATTAGAAGAAAAAATATCACCACACAAGGAAGTCATTGTGGTGTCCGAAAATGTGAAAAATAGATAAACATTTAGTGTACACATTTACTCAAATTATTCATAATGAATTATTTGTACTGATATACATCAACCTCAAGGGAACCCATTCAATCAACAAGTATACACACGTAATTTGCAATGCTAATAGTAAAATCACCCATGTCTTTACTCAGAATTATTCAGGCTCAAGCCATGACTCATTTATGGCAACTTTCCCATGTTGAATCCCCCCTTGGATGGGTGGCTGGGAAGGGGACAACAGCTATCCGTTAAAGACATGGTTATTGATGACACAATATATGATGCCAGCAAGTGCGTAAAATGCTGTTTAATCAAAAACACACACAAACACGCAGTGTAGCCTAATTGAACGAACAATTGGCACACTGAAAATGCGCGTCAGGTGTTTGGATAGAACAGGTACACTACTCAAGTCGCAGCATTCTGTGTGGCTTGTTGTATTTTACGCAACATTTCCATGAATCATGGATGTGTTGATGACATTAATTAGGAAATATTAGAGGACTTCAGGAGACGTGATGTTTATGCGTGCCAGCCACTTAACTGCCCAGAAATGCAGAACGGGAGTGGAAAGCTTATTTGACAGAAGAGTAATCTCGGTCTAATGTTAGACTACATTGCAAAAATATTACCATGCATTCATAACCTCGTGATTCAGTGAGAGTGAGTCCAAAACATCTGAAAGTAGGCTATGTCTTGTGACATTTCTTTATTTACATTTTGTAAAAAGAAAAATCAATAGAAAATCGCCGTTATAATAGCAATCCGCCATGGAACAAGTGTGCCTGCTCTTAAAGGGAATGTAAGATGACGATCTGATTGGTTTATTGCACGTTACGCCTAAACCACACCTATGACTAATGAAGCTACTTTAGACCTACCCATTTTAGATATGCGTTGGGCGCGAGAATCATTTATCCCGCCGGTAAAATAGCAACAGCGCCGGGGACCCTCCCACAATGTAACTTGCGTTTCGCGTTTGATACTTGCGTTTCAGATCGTTAAAATAGGGCCCAATGACTCTATTCGCCGAATCCGCTATTTTTGTCCGATAAAGCAGTCAGGAGAGTTAACTTTGTAGATTAAGTTGGAGAATTTGAACTTAAGAAAGCGGAGTGCACTGACGTCTTTATTCCCATAATGTTGCAAGTAAAACGTTTTAATTTTGTCAACTCGTCACATTAGAAGAACGTTTTATTAAGAACATTCAACATCTCATCTCTCAATGATAAAATCAAAACATTTTCCTAATGTGACAGAGAGAATGTTCTTCTCTTGTTATTATGAAACATTGGAACAATGTTCTTTTGAGGTCATTATACAAACTTTAACTTTAACAACATTCCCAAAATATGTTCATAACGTTGCAAGTAAAACATTTTAATTTTGTTAACTCGTCACATTAGAAGAACGTTTTGTTAAGAACCTTCAACATCTCATCTCTCAATGATAAAATCAAAACATTTTCCTAATGTGACAGAGATAATGTTCTTCTCTTGTTATTATGAAACATTGGAACAATGTTTTTTTGAGATCATTGTGCAACTTGTTACCTCAGAAACATTCCCTAAACATCTTTTGAATGTTGCAGTTAAAATGTTATATCTTAGTTTACATTTAACGTTATAGGAAAACATTTTTTAACCAGGGTGTCTGCAGGTTTGATGACATTCAATTTAATAATTTTTAAGACTTTTTTAATGACACTCTAAATACTTTTTAAGACCAATACCGCAGTGAACGCAAAATAAAATAACGAAAAATACCTGTGATTGGTCAAGAATTTAATTATGCACACTGGCAGAGGATTATGTACTCTAGCTTGTAGTATTACTAAACAATCTTATTTGTGATCAATCAAAACATATTTAAAACCTGGGACATGGTTTATAAATATAACTTTGGTTTATAAATATAAATATAACTAAATATAACTTTAACAAAATTGTTTCAAAAACTCTGGTTTATAAAGGATATTGCATAAGTAGGCTATGAGCCAGAAAGTGGTTTTCTGCAAAGTTGTGCACATTTACACTAGCCCTACAATGACCCAGCAGCCAATTAATACAAATGTTGAGAAATAAAATAACATTACTATAACATTTAGTACTACAGCCTACTGTCCAATGTGATATTAATACAAATTCCCCATATGTTGATGAGTGATAATCTTTATTGAATTAGACATAATAGCTTTATCATCTGCTAGTTAACAAAAGGGATAGCAAGCTATATGATTTTCCACCAATGCTCTGAATCTGTTCGAATAGCATATTTATGTAACACATCTATTACATTCATTGCTAAATATTATTGAGTTTTTGTGAGGGCAAAAAGAGAATCATCAATAAACAATACTTTGAAAAAATTAAGACTATTCCTGATATTTGGCAGACTACCAATAGTAGGCAGGAAGATTGGTTTTACCAAAGAATGTCTAATAAGGAAAGCCACTCTCAGAAAACTTCCTGCTTCTGAACTGGTTGCAGTCCCACTCTAGTTCCATAAGAGGGCAGTCACATGTGAGTGCAGAATGAATGGAGGTCTATGGAGCTATACCCCTCAAAATCCACTATTCTCGAAATATAATTTTTTGTCTAGTAATTTGAATGTTGCAGTCGGAAGGGGAGGCCAAGAAAATACACACTGCTTGGTTTTAGATTTTTTTTAAGTCACCTTTTTCTTCTAAAAAACCCATTGAAAATGTCAATGACGTCATTCACATTGTACAGCCAGAGATACTGCTTTACGGCAAGCTTACCTCTGGGTAAGGCTTCCCCAAAAGAAAAGTCGTTTTTCTACAATTTTGTACGCTATTTCAACACTAAATTCCTTTCTGAGAACATTTGATGCGAGAAATCAATTGTGTAGATTTCAAATATTGGCATTTTAACGAAAATCTATGGCGAATAGAAAATGTGCTCTAACGTTTTCGGAAGTGAGAGTCCCCATAAGCATAAGTTAGCTAGCGAGCCAACCCTGTTTTATACCTCAACATTTCTATCTACCTAATCTCATTTGTTTGCCACTATTATTAAAGTTAAGTACTGATTTATGTCAAATTTAAGATCATGTACGAACATAGTCAGAGACAAATGCTAAAATAACAATTGCCGTTCTGAAAAAGCATGGCTGTTATTGTCGTTATGTTTGGGTACTGCAGACCGCGTCTGTGCGGGGATATTATTGCGCAATACCAGCAAGAAATCACATCGTCTGAAACTGTCAGCAGCGTGTTGTGCTCGTCGTTTTGTGAGTTCATTCTTCCAAGAACAACTACCAAGATCGTTCTCCCCAAGTACACAAGTCGTTCTTTGCATTCTTG
>JACXGM010033289.1:0-12334 GCA_016801145.1 Umbra pygmaea
CAATTCACATGGTTATACCATGAACACCGCTCACACTATAGAATTTGCGTACACGAAGTCAGAGCAGACGTGAGATTTTATCGCAGCCTACGATCACGTTCAAATTGATAAATCCCTTGCTTTTCGTAGGAATCACCGTACGCCCGTCGTACGCCTGTTTTAGGTCGTACGCACGTTTCATAAATGAGGGCCATTGTGACACTACCCACTCTCCTGCCCATTTATGCCCTAGCATACTCATTAAAGCCTTAACGCATATTGCACATAATCAACCGCACAGCTGTCTTTGTATAATTTGTACATTACCATTTTCAGCCATGTTCATCATTTTACCTATCCTAGTGTTATTTCTCTTGTACTGCCAATTTACATTCCATTAATTTACCTCTCTACTTAGACCATATTTGCACTGAATGTACAGTATTTTTTCTCTAACCTAATACCGTTTATATGTGTAACTGTTTACCTGAATGTTTGTACTCTATGTGTAACTTAATGTCGCCTTGCACCTTGCGCCTTATCTTGGCCAGGTCGCGATTGCAAATGAGAACTTGTTCTCAATCGATTAACCTGGTTAAATAAAGGTGAAATAAAATAAAAAACAGGTTGCCACTGGAGTCCTCTTCCACTCCTCCATGATGTCATCACGGAGATGGTTAGAGACATTGTACTCCTCCACCTTCCGTTTGAGGATGCCCCACAGATACTCAATAGGGTTATGGTCTGGAGACATGCTTGGCCAGTCTATCACCTTTACCCTCAGCTTCTTTAGCATGGCAGTGGTCGTCTTGAAGGTGTTTTTTGGGTTGTTGTCATGTTGGAATACTGCCCTGCTGCCCAGTCTCTGAGGGGAAGGGATCATGCACTGCTTCAGTATGTCACAGTACATTTGGCATTCGTGGTTCCCTCAATGAACTGTTGCTCCCTAATGCCGGCAGCATTCATGCAGGCCCAGACCATGACACTCCTACCACCATGCTTGACTGTAGGCAAGACACACTTGTTTTTGTACTCCTCACCTGGTTGCCGCCACACACACTTGACACCATCTGAGCCAAATAAGTTTATCTTAGTCAGCTTGTCTTCAGCAAACTTTTTGCGGGATTTCTTGTGCATCATCTTTAGAAGAGGCTTCCATCTGGGACAACAGCCATGCAAACCAATTTATGCAGTGTGCAGCTTATGGTCTGAGCACTGACATGCTGAACCCCCACTGCTTTAACCTCTGTAGCAATGCTGGAAGCACTCATACGGCTATTTCCCATAGACAACCTCTGGATATGACGCTGAGAATGTGCACTCAACTTCTTTGGTTAACCATGGCGAGCCCTGTTCTGAGTGGAACCTGTCCTGTTAAACCGCTGTATGGTCTTGGCCACTGTGCTGCAGCTCAGTTTCAGGGTCTTGGCAATCTTCTTATAGCCTAGGCCATATTTATGTAGAGCAACAATTTTTTTTTTTAGATCCTCAGAGAGTTTTTGCCATGAGGTGCCATGTTGAATTTCCAGTGACCAGTATGAGGGAGTGTGAGAGCGATAACACCAAATTTAACACAACTGCACTCCATTCACACCCGAGAACTTGTAACAATAAGTCACATGACATTGGGGAGAGAAAATGGCTAATTGGGCCCAATTTTGACATTTTCACTTAGGGGTGTACTCACTTTTGTTGCCAGAGGTTTAGACCTTAATGGCTGTGTGTTGAGTTATTTTGAGGGGACAGCAAATATACACTGTTATACAAGCTGTACATTCACTACTTTACAGCAAAGTGTTGCTTCAGTTTTGTCACATGAAATGTCATTATCAAATATTTACAAAAATGTGAGGGGTGTACTCACAGTGAGATACTGTATATATACATATGCATCTACATATATCAGCGGCGGCTGCTGGTCTTTCAATGAGGGAAAGCGCATTTTCGGTCTGATTCATAAAAATTGTCCATTTATTTATACGTTCTGCCCTACATTCCTTTTCAAGAAAATGCTCTGTTTTGATCTGTCAATCAAAAGGAGATGCAATATTTTTATAATCGCATCTGATTCATTTTTTCGCACTTCTGTTTTACTCTGTGCTGTTCTGTAAAGCACTTTGGTCAGCCTAGTGGCTGTTTTAAATGTGCTATATAAATAAAATGAACTTGATCTTTTGACAGAGGAATCATCACGCAGAAGCCCAGAGTGCAGGCCAGCCCACTTCTCCATTCACCCCGAGAGACACTGAGCGTCCATGGGTGGACCATAATCGCAGCATTTATGCAATGACCGTCTAGTTTTGAAGCACTGAAAAAAACTGTTCAAAGTAGCCCCATTGAAGTCAATGGACACAAGGCTTCAACAGGGAAATGCACTTTGACGCTACGGGAATGCATGAGAAGGAAATCGAGTCAGTCGACCTGCTATCTGAATGAACTTCGAGATGAACATGTTCTAACGCATTTTTTGTCAATAAAATGTTAACACAATAGTACGTACATATTTACCATACATTTTTTGGCCTTTTAGGGGAAGCTGAGCTTCCCTTGCAGTCTTAAAGAAATCGCACCATATATATACTGTATATATATATATATATATATATATATATATATATATATATATATATATAGACAGAACCTAGACAGTCTCCTTAATTAATGTTAAGGAGTATGCCAGGTGTAATTTTGGGGGTTTGATTTCATACACTGACTACTGTACTGGTACATTGGTCAGGGTGTCTGCTGAATTACTGAAATTTAATATAGCTTTACCAAAAAAGAACAAACAGTTGTCGGCTCAGAGGTAGCAGGAGCGTTGATGGACCCTGAGTGTCTGAGGCACAGATCTGTTGCTGAAAAGTATGAATGCTGTGATTTCACAATCGTTCAACTGAATGTATGTAGCTGGGTGTGTGTATAGAGTAGTTCGTGAAATAAAAGCCACAGATAAATGTAGTACATAGACTGCAGGTGTAAACATAGTGCAGCGTTTGATATGGACAAACGTCTAGGTGATGTTAGGTTTAAAGTTGATTCACTTGGAGAGACAGTGGAAAGACTACAGAAAGAAAACCTTGTGCTTCATGATAAATGCAATGAACTGGATGCCTAAAAAGAGGAGATGGAATTTGAGAGTTCCGGGAATCCAGGAGCAGGCGAGAGAGAATGTCCATTAGATAATTATCGAGCTGTTCAGCAAGGTGTCTCCCGAGCTGGTGGGCCAACTCGTTACTTCGGTGGACATCGCTCACAGACTTGGCCCTCATTCTGGAGATGCACGCTCCTCACGGCAAATAATTGTCCAGTTCGGCAGGCATGGTGGCCTAGTGGATAGCACTGTGGCCTCACAGCAAGAAGGTTCTGGGTTCAAACCCTGGTCATCCCGGCTCTTTCTGTGTGGAGTTGCTCCACGTGTCTGGTTTCCCCCACCATCAAAAAATGCAGGTTATGTTCTCCAGTCAGTGCCCCTGACAAAAGCACTGGCTTAGATCTGGAGCTGCTCCCTGGGCGCTGTAAATGGCTACCCACTGCTCCCTTGAGGAATGGGCTAAATGCAGAGAATGAATTTCGCTATATGTATGTGACAATAAAGTACCTTTATCTTGTTCTGACAGGGACAGGGTCTGGAAAGATGCAAGAACCTCTGATGTTTTGAAAGCAACTGAAAATCTCTCTCTTCCCCAAGTTGTCAAAGATGCCAGAAACAAATTGTGGCCTTTAGTTAAAAAAGCAAGAAAGGATGGGAAGAAAGCAGGCTTTCAGGGACCCTTTGCTCTGACTGGCAGTAAAAGGTTCTCTTCATACTAATGTTCATAGTATAAAGTTCATCCTTTAGATGGCGTTTTTTTTATTGATTATCCGGGTTATTGCTTTTGGGTTATTACCATAGACTTTAAAGTTTATTGCCCTTTTGTTTCAAACTGACAGAAAACCCCATTGGATATGGTTATAATTGTATGTTTGTGTATGTGTATAAATATGTGTGTGTATGTATACATATAATTTAATTTTAACCAGGTAAATTGACTAAGAACAATTTCTTATGTACAGCAACGACCTGGGAGCAATTAGGGTAAAGTGTCTTGCCCAACGACATTTGGCTCAGTCGGGAATCAAACTGGCAACCTTCTGACTACAAGTCTGACTCCCTACCCACTGAGCCATCTGCGCCCCATATATATATATATATATATATATATATATATATATAATGTTTGTATTTATTTTTTCTTTTGATATAATCTACTGTTACTTTTTTGCAGTAAGTTCCAGCTCTCCTTCACAATGAATTTGAGTTGACTTTACGATAGTGGTATAAAGGGGAGAAAGAAAACACAGCGAGAGAATATAAAGGAAGAGGAATATTCATATTGCTTATTAGCTGTTTAAAAATGTAAAAATAGGCCTTTACCTACCTTACAAATATTTGCTAGGTTGTGCACACCTTACCTCTTGGTTCTTGTTGAGTTTTTTTCCAGTTTTCCATCTCTTATAGATCTCTTGCAGATTTGTGTCCAGTGTTCATTTTTTGTAGTTATGTATGTCTTTGTATCTGTTATCTCTTAATGCCATAATACATAATATCAAACAGAAAGCAATACTCTTATTTGCAAAAAAATACAAAACAGATTTTTTGTTTCTTTCAAGAGTGTCACTCAACACGTAATGATACAAACTTTTGGAGATCTCAATGGGGAAATTACTCATGGCTAGCTCATGGGTCAAAGCGCTCTGCTGGGGTAGCCACTGTAAAGAATAGGTTTGCTGGGGTTGTTTTGGTACTACAGATGGTTTAGGTCACTTTTGTTTGACAGTAGTTTTTCTTAACAAAATCATACAGTATTTGTCATGATAAAAATATATGGATACAACTCCTTAAGAGATCATTTCATACTGTTTCAAAACTTGGAAGATAAAATTAACCAGTTTCTAGTTACCGGTAAATATCCTAATGCATTGCTCATTTTAGGAGGGGACTTTAACTTTACTATGAATTATACTATTGACCGATTACCACCAAGGAGTAATAGACAGATAGACGGATAGATTTTTAGTTGGGAGTCTCATTGCCTGCCTTGTGATGTTTTGTCTGTCTCTATTATTGCCTCCCCTTTAACAGACCACAAAGGTACATTCAACTTTATTTCCCTTAAGTCTAAATCTGTTCCAGGTCCTGTCAATGCCTCTTTCTGGAAAACAGCTCCTTACTCTCAATAGTAGCAGTACAAGTCAAAATCAATCAAATCAATCAATCAAATTTATTTATAAAGCCCTTTTTACAACAGGAGTTGTCACAAAGTGCTTTGACAGACACCCGGCCTGAGACCCCCAAAAGCAAGCAACACAAGTGATGCACAGTGGCTAGGAAAAACTCCCTAGTAGGTGGGACCTGGGAAGAAACCTAGAGAGGGGCCAGACTCAAGGGGGTGGCCAGTCCTCTTATAGCTGTACTGGGTGGGGGATCTGAAGGTACACAGCCCATTGTAATAAGGTCACTTTGTTTTATCAGTGTTCAGTTATTGTCCAACAATGAAGATATGATGGGTGGGCTGTGACCATAGTCTTTATGCAGCATCAATACAGTTCGGTGGTCTTGTTAAGGAAGAATGTTAAGCCACCTGGAGATGAAAGCTTTCGTGGTAAAAAAACGTGACCATCAACCGCAATGACATGGGATCTAGCACAGCAGCGGGTTGGGCACCGGACGGGGACAGGAAGGAGTCATCAGGCCACATGGTCCTGTTGCATGTTCCTAAGGTTTGGGTCCTCCTAGGATGAACATGACATCAGGAAAATTAGAGTGGGCATACCTTTGGTTCTAGTACCTTGATACAGCTCTGACCCCAAAATAAATATATAATCTGCCTCTGGGACAGAAAAACGAGAGGGATAAGAGACGTGGTCCTGCACAAGGAAAGCCTCGGGCAGGAGCAAGCAGGCATTCTTCCGACCCACCCACATTGCCGAGACCACACCTAAGGGTTTAATCAAAATGTATCTGTCTAAACCTACTAGTCAAAGTGCATTTTGCTGTAACTGGGAACTATTTAAATTTGGGTACCGGTACATTTCTTCATACATTTGGATGTGATCTTGCTAAGAAATGAAGGACTAAACAGAATATTATTAATCAGTTGTCTCCCATTATACAACTCTTAACAGACAGTGAAATGGCAGAGTATTTCAACTGCAATGTAAACTAGATGAGATTTACACACAAAGCAGAAGGTACCTTTATTCGTTTGTGGAAAAAATGGATAGAAAAGGGCGAACAAAATAGAAAGACAATACTGTTAACTCCTCAGTCAAACAACTAAAAATTGATAATAAGATTGTTAATGACCCCAGAGAAGTTGCTTCCTTCTGTGCCAACTTTTATAGTAAAATTTACAAATCAGAATTCTTAGGGGACATCTCTGTTTCAGTACTTTTATAAGCAATAGGAAATCTGAGAAACAACAAGTTGCCAGGGAATGATGGTCTGACCACTGAGTTCTATAAGATGTTTGCTAAAGAATTAGCCCCCTTCCTAGTTAATGTATTATAGAAAGTATACAAAAAGGAACTCTCCCTCCGACTATGACTCAGGAAATAATTACGTTCATTCCTAAACCAAAAAAAGACCTACTATTTTTAGGTAATTGGTGCCCTATTACGCTCCTTTATAACGATTATAAAATGATTGCCCTCTTATTTGCACTTAGATTGAAAAGTGTGTCAGACATTACACAGTCTGGGTTTATGCAGAATCATTATATCTCCAACAGTATTGTCACAGTTGTTGTTGTGTAGGAGAGGAAACGGAGACCAGAATGCAGGAGGAGCGTTCTTGATGTGTAATGAACATGAGTAGATCGAGGAATACACTGTACTGGAACCGCTCTACGTAATACATTGGAACTGCACAAAACTATATATTACATATACAAGTGCTCTAACGCGGCACTGACGCGACTATCATATACATAGAGTACGCCTGGTTCAGACAATGACACATACATATCGTACGACACATAACGAGGTGAAGGCTCAATCAAATATGTACATGCTTACGCTAGAAAACAGCACCGGTAATGTACATCCCTCTCTCTTCTTTCCCTCCATGGCAGCAGTCGCAACTCACAATAATGCGCCCGAACCTCCGGAACGCCGGGAGTAAATAGGCATCTTGATTACTCATTACGCACCGGTGTGGATGGTTAGCTAGTGCACCATTAATGCGCAATGAGTAACCAAGTGCCTACCACTCTCCGAGCGCCCAGAGGTCGGCGCATTACACAAAACACAACCAACATTCATTACACAAAACACATACACAAACAACATTCATTACACAAAACACATACACAAACAACATTAATTACACAAAACACATACACAAACAACATTCATTACACAAAACACATACACAACCAACATTAATTACACAAAACACATACACAAACAACATTAATTACACAAAACACATACACAAACAACATTCATTACACAAAACACATACACAAACAACATTCATACACAAACAGTCCACCATCAGGTTAACTGCCACGACAGCCCTGACCAGTCCTGGCCATCGTGACAAGTATTCGACTGGTCTTGGATTATTTAGATTATAATGATCTTGATTTTTCAATTACTTTTATAAAGCATTTGACTTTGTAGAGCATGGGTTTATTCTTATAGCTCTGTCAAAATAGGTTTTGGCCAGTTCTTCTGCAAATTTGTTGAGACCCTATAAAAACAGCTCTAGCTCTATTAAATTAAAATATGGTACTTCTCCAAAATTCCCCCCCTCTCGTGGGATTCATCAAGGATGCCCAATCTCGCACTACCTCTTTTTAATTGCTACCCAATTTATTAACTCATACATTTCCAAAAGTGATTTACAAGGGGTTGTTGTGGCAGGCAGGCGGATCATCATAAGCCAGTTGGCTGATGACACTACCCTATTTCTTAATAATGCATCTCAAGTCCCCTTTGCTCTGAGACTAATTGAGAGGTTTGCTTAGGCCTCTGGCCGCCTCCTGAATAAGTGTGAGTTAATGATCATTATTAGTTCTCCTATTCTTTCAATCTGTAATATTTCAGTTAAAAATCGAGTGACTTATAGTATCTAGGTGTTGTTGTTACTAAAGAAGACTCTGTAAGATGTTCCATATATTTTGTTCCATTAATAGAAAAGACAAAAAAGAAATTCAATATCTGGCTTCAGAGAGACCTCTCTCTTAGGGGGAGATGTGTTTTGTCAAAAGTTGAAGGCTTATCAAGACTCACTTATATTGTCATTTGCCTATCTGTTGAAATGGCAACTGCAAAAATAATTGACAACTTTTTGTGGAAAAATAAAACTCACTATATAAAAAAGGTCAGTTATTTTGAATAGTAATACTTGTGGTTGGTTAAACTTTTAAGATTTTACGACTTTGAATAACACTTAAAAAAAATAATTGGATAAGACAATGCATGGAGAACTCTAATTCCTTATGTAATTTGATTCCAACCTTTATCTTCTCTGGATTAGGTGGCCTAAAGTTTCTTCTACACTATAATTACAATATCGCTAAACAACCCGTCAAATTGTCAAATTTTCATAAACACTCCTTTCTAGCGTGGGCCTTATTTTTCAAGCATAACTTCTCTCCTCATTCATACTTCATTTGGGATATTATGGTAGTTGCTCAACTGCTTAATGCAGAAGGTTGTCTGCGTAGCTACTCTGAATTCCTTTTTTGTTTGTCCGAAATAGTATGCAATTATACTTGATGCCATTCCTTCTGGTGCTTTTATGTTATTAAAAGGTATAAAAGGTACTTCGCTACCGTTCCCTGTTTAATCATCTTTAGATCTTCTTGATACTGCAATTGGTAATCTCTGCTTCTCTAATTGTTGCCAAAAGAAAAATATATTCATTAAGACATAGTGTCTGTACCTAATGTTAAATTTTATTAAGAAGAATTTGTTTAGGATATTCCGTGGAAGAAGGTGTGGACTCTTCCATTGAAATATCTACTAATTAACAAAATTAGATAGGTAACTTTTAAAGTTGTCTCATAGGATCTATCCTCTCAAGTGCTTTATTCAAAAGCTTAAAAATGATTTTGACACTGATTGCTCTTTTCTGTGAAGGGAGTCCATAAACTGTTCTGCACTTATTTTGGCATTGTTACCACACCCAAAGGTTTTGGACTGACATCTTGTAATAAGTAAACCTTATCTTAAAGTGCTTATTTACTACAAACAAGTGTTATTATCTAATACAATTATAGCTTGTTAAGTAAATATGTCTTATTTTAAGGTTGTTTGACCTGAATACAAGATGAATATACTTTTTGCCAATGGAAAAAAAATTTAAGACAGAATTTTTGGAGTGCACCTGCAAAACCATTTCCTTTTTGGTGGTTGTCTTGCTGTTGCCTCTCCAGTGCACCTGTTGTCAATTTAATTTGCTCCAAAACCGGTGAGGTTGCTTCAAAGTCACTATTGTTTCCTAACTGGACAGATTGACATCCCTGAAGTTTAGGTGAATTGATGATATAGTGTGATGATTGCGTGTTCCTTATATTTTTTGGAGCCGTGTAGTTTGCATGAATCTGGCTAGTGGCTACACTGTGTCCTTGAATAGTAGTTTGTGACTCAGACGTGTTTACCATTTAAACATAATTTAATTTCTTACATGATGTGGGCTTTTGTGGTTTGAATCCTTGTGTCTACGACGTTATGACAAGAATAATTAGACACAGTACATTTTGATCAGAAAAACACCTCAATTCAAAAAGGGAAGAGGCATTTGTGCTCGCGAGAACATGCGCGTGCGTGCGTCTCTTAAGTGGAGGGTGTGATCGTGGATACCGCGCATTGTCTCATGGCAAATTCGGTGGAAGGTGGGTAGTCGGCTGTGTGTGATTGACACAGCAGTATCTCCGCATTGGATGTCGACACGAGGAAAATAAATAAGGAATTATCTACAGTAGCAAAGATTCAAACGTTGATTTTGCGCAATTTTCTCAGCATTGAGTCAATTACCCGATTTGGCTAAATTGCAGAAACGCATACTATATGCTATTGTGTGAGAATCACTGTGAGCTTTTGGTTCATCTTTATTTGCATAGCTGTCGGTTAACTATTTTAAACTACTGCCAAAGTAGGCTAATTGGAGTGACCACTCGTTAAAGAAGGTAGGTAAATCAACGTTCTCTCCATTCATATGTTATGGTTGCATGGGTCCTCAAATGTTAACATTGCAAGAAAGTTACCCATTGCATTCACTTTATAAAATATGTCTCCCTGCAATATATTATTATACAGTCATGCAAGCAATTTGTAATTTGTTGATTGTTAATATTTTAGTCTACAAGCTAATGAAATGTATTGTGCCAGTCATGTGGAAATTCACTTATTTTCAGTATCTATTTTTCTGTGAAAAATCCAAACGCAAAAAGTGTCTCAACTATACTCAGTCTACCCTAATATAGATTCGTGTGTTTCAGACAAACGTTGTGTGCAGGCAGCATAGCTCCCAATAAGAATTAAGTGATAATGTTGTGAAATGGGGAACAACGTTGAGTTATGGGGCTAGAAGCTTCTACCTGAGGAAAGTATACATTTTTTAAAATAAATTATTTGAGATATGGAGAACGATGTATTCCCATTCCAGATATCTGGTTATGTAGGCATAGTAAATGCTTCATATCCCATCCAGTATGTTCTCCAAGGAATATATAGTATCAAATTGCAGAACTTTTTCACAAACATTACAGATCCACTCATGAGTTCAAGTTAACATTTTGGTCCTTATGGTGCAGGGGCATTGTTTCAGCAAAAGCCAAGGTATGGCAATTGGACATAATGTCAAAGACCTACTATGCTAATGAACATTAGCGGATATCTCTATCACTCATTCACTGTTTCTATTTTGGCGCATGTCAGCAAAATACACATAGAGCTGAGTATACTAACTGTCTTTAGTTCACAGAAATGAATGTATTGAATTACATTACAAAAAAGGGGTGTTCCATACACAACAAAACAAAAGGCAAGTTTGGCACAAAATGTGCAAATCTATTGTAATTTCAAAGTAGCTATAAGGCCACCACACAGGCTGATTTGAGTCTTCAATAACATGTTTGAATTCATTCGTTTCCTGAAGAAAAACAGACATAATTTCTGCAGGCTGTTTGGGCCTTATCTAAAGTATATGTCGGAAAAATGCTTCCATAACACACTGTAAAAAGGCTGGAAGAAGTTCACTAACTGACATTCATATTCACAGACGGGCATATTATGGAGGTCTATTTACTTCTCACGGACAAATAGGCCTGAATGAGTGAATATAGTGCATACAGTTAGATTGTAATAATACATGCATACAATGACCATACGGTGCAATACTTTTAGATTGTGCTACCTAAAATCCAAGGGTATTCTGAAAAAGGTCTCTCCGTTCTATTGAGTACTGCACACACTGGCACTGAGTTCACATGGTTCAACAGCACAACATTGAAACCGGCAATCAGTGCTAAGCCTCAGACAATCCAGCATATTAAATCATGTCTGATCACCTAATTGCTCCAAATGTAACATCTCTGTGCTTTTGCAAAGCCAACAATAGTAAATTCTAGTACAATTCATCAAATAGCATTAGGCTGCTGTCTGTGATAATTTGTTCTTTGGATTAGGAGGAAGACATTCCCCAGTAGGGCCGAGATCCCCCTAGTGGCAGCGACGTGTCTGTGGCAGCTGCGTGGCAGCCGTCAGAGAGTTGTCGATCTGTAGGGCTGGGCATCGTTCAAAATCTTTTGATCCGGTGCCAATTTCGATACCTCAGTTTCGATACCGGTTCCTTAACGATACTTTTTTCGATACCATATTTTTTTTAATACATTTTAACGTCAACAAAGTACAGTAAACCCAAAACATTTATTTTCCACTTAATTTTGTCAGTAAAGCACAAAACATAACAATATAATGGCTTCAATTATTTTTACTGACAATAACAACGTTATTCATGCTACAAGAGGCTATATTGGTAAACTACCTTTAAAAAATAACTCCCTTTATATCGATAGCAGGGCCCTATGAATTCCGTTTTATTTTTGTTCGATTCCGTTTTATTTTTTTTCCCAAATTCTGTGATTTCTGTTATTCTTTCCCGTAAATAGGGCTGGGCATCGTTCAAAATCTTTTGATCCGGTGCCAATTTCGATACCTCAGTTTCGATACCGGTTCCTTAACGATACTTTTTTCGATACCATATTTTTTTTAATACATTTTAACGTCAACAAAGTACAGTAAACCCAAAACATTTATTTTCCACTTAATTGTGTCAGTAAAGCACAAAACATAACAATATAAT
>JACXGM010033290.1:0-12333 GCA_016801145.1 Umbra pygmaea
GAGAGTAGTAAAATAGTAAAGACACTGTGGACAAGAGAGTAGTAAAATAGTAAAGACACTGTGGACAAGAGAGTAGTAAAATAGTAAAGACACTGTGGACAAGAGAGTAGTAAAATAGTAAAGACACTGTGGACAAGAGAGTAGTAAAATAGTAAAGACACTGTGGAGTCACATGAGAAATGTGAAGAACATGAAGAAGACAGCAGCAGCTGGAGTGTTGAGTAACAACATGTTGCTGGTTTGAATCCTCAAAATGATTAACATAAATGTATTATTGTGCCCTTGAGCAAAACAAATATTCTATCTCTAAGTCACTCTGGGTAAGATCATCTGAAACATAACAACAATGTAAATGTAGAAAATAAACAAGCTCACCGTTTCAGTGTGATTGAAAAGTTCTGTAGAGGAACAGGACACCAGATTGTCAATTTTATTAATGTAATTATTTATTCATTATTAACCAACTGTTTTGTTTCTAACCTGTAGAAATGAGACGTCTTCAGCTTTCAGCTCCTTTTTTAAAGCTCTGATTGTGTCTGAAAGTGATGAAATCTCTCTGTTCATTTCCTCAATCTTCTTCTTTATTAACTGACTCTTCTGCTCCTCTTCCTCCTTCAGTGCAGCTATCCTGGCCTCTTCTTCCTCTCGTAGAACCTGGTGAAGCTTCTCAAATACGTCCTTGATCTGCCTCTCTGTGTGCTGGGCCTGGCTCTAGAGACACACAGAGATATATGTAAGAGTTGATACACACACTTGGAGAATTAAAGCTGTACAAAATACTGCATCATAGCATCAGTCAGTATTATTACCTTAATGTGCTCTGCTGTTTGGTCACAAGATAATTTTACTTCATTACAGACTTTCAGCTTCTCCTGTAAGGGTTTCAGGGCAGTCTGGAGTTCCTCCTGTGGTAAAATAACACTGTTTATAAAAGGCCATTTCAATCTTCAATCCATAAGTATAACAGTCTTCTCTAGTTGACTCTGCTTGATTCATGTAGTCAGTAGACTAATTAGGTCAATAGTAAACTTTTAAGACAGATGTTGTAACTTCTGGTCATTATCTGAATAGTGTGATGTGGCAGGCCTACATTTCACTACTTCACTTGTATTTTAGTGATTCAAGTTAGTTATTAGCTTTTTTACTCTCCTTTTAAATCTAACCTAATCTCATGTCACATCTTCCACTGATTAGTAACATAAATAATACACAGCTTTTCATGTCAATTTCAGATTTGATTAATCAAACACTTCGTTTCACTGGTGTCAATCAAACACTTAAAAAGTAAAATGGGTTTGAAACAGAACCACTGATGGTTATGTTATTTGATTTGAAATTATTACTTAAGCCTTTATCCTAGAGGTCAAGATATCTGATACATTGAGACAGGTCAAAGGATAATACAGTACTTAAAGAATCTAATTGAATAAGGCAATGAGCTGTTTACATCAAAGTGACTCAACACTAAATATATATTCCAGATCACAGGGTTCGATTTAAAGCAGTAAATCAGATTCCTTATAGCCTCCAATAGGGTTCATATTTTTGTCTGAAATTTACAGTTAATAACTTAAGTTACTTTAATTCAAGACAATTAGGAAAGTATTTTCTGATTATTGTCTAATAAAAACTCACCTTACAATCCAGTGCAGCTTCATCTACAGGACAGAACTTGTGGTTTGAATGTTTTCTGGACGTCTGACACACAAAACAGACTGGCTGTTTGTCCTCCTGACAGAAGAGCTTGAGTTTCTCTTTATGCAGACTGCAGATGACCTCTGACCCTGCTGAAGGTCTCTGACTCTTCTCCTGAATAAAGGCCTCACACAGGTTCTTTAAAACAAGGTTACATGGATGCTCTTGTTTAGATGATCTTCTCCTGCAAACTGGACATTCCCAAGTTTCCTTTTCCTTCCAACATTCCTCCAGACATACTTTACAGAAGCTGTGACTACATGACAGGAGAACAGGGTTCTTGAAGATATCACAGCACACAGGACAGGAGAGATCTTTCTCCAGGAGAGACG
The DNA here is from genome assembly GCA_016801145.1 of Umbra pygmaea. NCBI lineage: Eukaryota > Metazoa > Chordata > Actinopteri > Esociformes > Umbridae > Umbra > Umbra pygmaea. The sequence goes on from JACXGM010033290.1 coordinate 2,028, forward strand.
ATCTAGAAGCCATTTTCTTTGTCACAATTCTTTCTCTTTCAAAGAAAAGCTACTTTCACTATCAAGTTGCACCTTGTACGAAAATTCATAATAATATAAAGTTTAAAAAGGTTAGCTAAGTTCACCTTAAAGTGGTTCCCCTTGTTAACATTTTAATTATTTTGTACCCATACTAATAAAGAAAATCTATTTTAAATAGTGTCTTGTCTCGACAGGTAAACATAACAATAGGTGTGGTATTTTGTGTCACGTCACCTTCATGATAGATACAGGGTGGAGCTTTAAGAGACCAATGGGAGAGGAGGACAGGGAGGGGGGTAGTGAGACAGTACAGGGCTTCCTACAAATATGTACTGAAAAGTAAAATAAAGTGAATATTAAGTGTAGCAGAATACGTAATCACTTTCAGTGATCGAGGTGATCAGCTTTCCTTGAGGAAAGAAAAGTAGAAATAAATTGTTGATTATTTTTAAAAGAGACTCCACCCACCTGATTCACAGGGCATTTTTTGTCAGGTGTAAGCCAGTCTCTTGCTTTCAGTCATTGAAAAAAATAAATAAAAATGTAATTTATATTTATAACTATATTTTATTTATTTTGTCCGAACAACAAATACATTTGACGGATCCTTGTATTTTTTTATTGATTATTTGCTTTCATGGATTAATTGTGTGTTGGTAGGTTCTGCTCCCCAAGAGGGAGCTTCTACCACTGTCGAAGGCCACCCCGTGGCCAGCAAAGGAGGAATGGGGTCGTAGGTGCAACCAAGGACACAGAAACAAAGTATCTTCTCACAATGGGCTTTTATTTGCCAAGGTAAATTTAAATAATATGTTTGGGAGGAGAGGCTAGACAGGACCAAAGGAAAAAACTTAAAACAAAGGTTAACTCTTACCTGCTCTAAACTAACACACACACAGAACCTACACCTATACTGGCACACGAATGAGGCGCCCTATCCAAAGTACGGGTGTGGTGTCCAGGTATTGTCTAGTGTTTTTAACAGGGGAGTTACCCTTACGGGTGGTGTAGGCCCAGGCCGTCTTGCCTAACAATCCCATGTGTTCCTCTCCCCCTCTGGGAAAAGAAAAGAGAACAAAGTGTTAATGATCAAATAGATATACAACAAACACAGCACAAAACACTAACACCAGAGTTGCCAACTCTCACGCTTTCGCCGTGTGACACACGCTTTTGCCTGTTTTCACACGCACTCACGCCACACATTCAATTTCTCACGCAAATAAATCCGTCCGAGACTCGTTTCTTCCTTTTTCAAACTCCCCGACGGTAGATGGCGCTGATGAGCGCCACTGAACCTTATGCGCTGCACCCAGAAGTTAGCGACAGAAGAAGAGATACTATTATCGCGAAAGACAACGGGAGAAGAAACCGTCAATACCTTCAGAATTCTGATGAGCTGAGACTAGGTATGTAACAATGAAATGTCGTCCAATTGAGTACTCACTCTCTAAAACTTTAAATCTTAAAAGAAATTATTTGTTTTGACGGGGTTCAGTTAAGGAAGAAAGCTGAAGATTTTATTCACAACCAGGGCTAAACTTAACAGATTACTTGACGAGGGTGACATCACACCACAGCAAGTGGATTCATTCCATGAAGCTGTGTTGTGTTTCCTGACAAGTACTGTGGACTATGCACAACGAGCTGCCACTGGAAGATCCACTGATCAAACATGCAATATTTGTGGATGTACGGCAGAGGGCTGAAAGTGACATAAACAATGCCCTGTACTTTGTTGAAAGGTTAGCTAGTTTTTTTTCTAATTATTGTCTATTATCTTAGCTGAAACACCCTGCGTTTTATGATGAGGTATTTTCACTCCTAAACTGCAGATGAGCTATTCCTATGTGGCTTCTCCTCAAAGATGTGTATAAACTGCTACAGGTTGATGCATATACCTAAAACTTAACAACTTGTAACTCTACTTTCATAAATAGGTTTCCCCATCTCCTCCCATACCATGGGCCAGAGGAGCATGACCTTCTGGGTGAGGAGTTTCTAAATTTTCAGACCATGCCAATGATACCCTGCAGGACAAACTAACATGGAAAGCTTCTGGGCTGAAATGGCAACCAGGAAACAAAAGGTAAACATTTTTGGTTTGTTTTGTCTTTCCTTTTGGCAGGTGTGGTTTGGCTACATCTGTTGCTTAAAATTGTTGCGTGCATATATGTGTCATGCATGTTGCAAATTATGCATGTTTTATCTTATCAAAAATCAAGGAATGTTTTTCCATTGTGCTTTGGTGCATTTTCCATAGGTGACAGGAGCCAAAGAATTTGAGAGGCTTCCTGCCGTCGCCGAGCTCGTCCTTGTGTTGCCCATGCAAATGTAGATGCTGACAGGGTGTTTTCAGTTGTGGGACTGAACAAAACCAAGAGAAGAAACAGCCTAGCATTGGATGGCACCCTGTCCTCAATAATGACCATAAAGATGGCCAATTTGGAGCCCTGCTTCAAATGGGAGCCCTCCTCCGAGGTCATCAAGGCCTCCAAGAAGGCCACAGGCCAGTATAACCATGCCCACAGATCATAGACAATGACTTTAACCAGCTTCTAATCTGCATCTGATACTGATTATGCCTCATTTTGTTGTTATTTTTTTAATGCATTAATCTGTTTTATTCTTGGAAAAAGTTGTACTGTTTAAGTACTTTTAAGCACTTATTTGTTTGTTGCACTTACTTTCTGATGGACCATTTGGTGGGCTTTGAATGAAGAACAATGTCCCTCCCTAACTAATCTTCTGTCATTTTTGGCTGAACATAAATCATTAAGTGCTCTTAAGAATAAAATTATTCACAACATGGGTTAGGTTTCAGTAAAAAATTGTTTAATACCATTCTAATCAAAATATCAATCAACCTACCTACTGTAGGTCAAATTTTAAACACTGGTCTATGAATAAGGCTTTATTGTGGTACATAGGCATTTAGACACACAAAAGTTTTCCGGTGGAATGTTAAACTCAAGTCTAGAAGGCCGTACAAGTCATGATGCCAAACAAACTGATGCCAAGCAACAGTCCAGTGCTGCTTCTCTGTAGCCCAGGTCAGGCGCTTCTGCCGCTGTTTCTGGTTCAAAAGTGGCTTGACCTGGGGAATGCGGCACCTGTAGCCCATTTCCTGCACACGCCTGTGCACGGTGGCTCTGGATGTTTGTACTCCAGACCCAGTCCACTGCTTCCGCAGGTCATCCAAGGTCTGGAATCGGTCCTTCTCCACAATCTTCCTCAGGGTCTGGTCACCTCTTGTCATTGTGCAGCGTTTTTTGCCACACTTTTTCCTTCCCACAGACTTCCCACTGAGGTGCCTTGATATTAAATTTGATATATAAATTGATATATACATTTCTTTCTGTGTCTTACCCTCTTGCTTGAGGGTGTCAATGATGGCCATCTGAACAGCAGTCAGGTCGGCAGTCTTTCCCATGATTGCAGATTTGAGTAATGAAACAGGCTGGGAGTTTTTAAAAGCCTCAGGAATCTTTTGCAGGTGTTTTGAGTTAATCAGTTGATTCAGATGATTAGGTTAATAGCTCATTTAGAGACCCTTTTCATTAAATCCTAATTCTTTGAGATAGGAATTTTCGGTTTTCATGAGCTGTATGCCAAAATCATCAGTATTAAAACAATAAATGACCTGAAATATTTCAGTTGGTGTGCAATGAATCTAAAATATATGAAAGTTTAATTTTTATCATTACATTATGGAAAATAGAGAAATTTATCACAATATGCTAATTTTTTTAGAAGGACCTGTATTGTCCATCTCCAATAGGCTGCAACTATCAACGGCTTTGGGCCTCCCCACAAACCACCAGAATGCAGGGTACAACATGGGTACAACATCAAATTAATTACAATTCTCTGATATCTGAGCCAACAACCTGCGTGCGTGGCATAATTTTGGTCACCCCTAACAAAATCTCACTCCAAGGTATTTTGAAAAGTTGGCAGCTCTGTAACACTCTCACTATATAGGCCTACCAATCACTCTACAAAAAACAAAAAAATCACAGCTCTCACTCCACAACTAACACTAAACCACCTAACACAGCACACAACTCCAAATACCAAAACTGAGAGAGCAATAGCCATTCTTTACACAACCAGAGCGAGCTTACGCACAAACCAAGTGAGTAGCAAGAGAGAGAGAAAATGAACAAACAAATGGCACTTTTTATAGAGGGGAAGGGCATGATGGGATAGCTGTTGATGGCTGAATCCAGGTGTATGGGATAACGGAGGGGTGGAGTCAGTGATAAGTGATGATTTGGCTGATGTGCACCACCTGTGGAGACAAACTGAACAGAGACAAACACACAGAAAACAGAAATACAGCACAGAAACAGCAACACAGGCCAGGGCACACACAACACAGAAACTGAGACTGGGGGACGTAACATGTGTATTAAATAGCAAACAGACAACAAAATGATGGTCAGAAATCACTGTCATGGTTACACGGAGGAAGACCAAAGGCAGGTAGATGCTGGCAGTTTTATTTAAACAAAATGACAATGATAAAGTCCCGACTTATACATATAGGGAGATAACAACATCAGGTTCTAACTAGTCTGCACTCTTCATTCGCAGAACAGAACATGACATAAGTTTTCCATGGCAATACAATAAACCTCATACATATATGTTAGTCTCCTTACAATGTAGAGGGTCCACAATTAGCATTGAATATTAGGAAGCATAATGACGTAAACCACACACATTGAAAACATAGCAACAGATCATACAATGTCTGACACCTCTCCCTAGATTGGTGAGCATATATATACATACAGAAGCCAACTAACTAATAGAACTTAATCATTAATCAACAGATCTACAAGATACCAGGCCAACCTAACCTAAACCCCATCTTAGCTAATATCCAAACTAGAGAGAGGTGTCACACTCTTAAAAAAGACATACAGTATTACACAGCAAGACTAAAATGGGGGGGCTAATAGTTTTGCAATCACCAACATCACAGAATGCATCTTTTAATTATCTGTAACATGACTGTTTTACTATTACCTATGAAGGTTTATTTTAAAGACTTTATTATGGCAAGTGTTTTAAATTTTTCACAATTTAATTTAATTATTTGAATTTTTTACTTTTATTCTGATTTAGTAGTTTGGCTACTGTTTTTATATTGTTGTATAACAGGAAAAAAATGTAAAATCATACCGGTCTCATCTTGTTGTCTCAGTATTAATGAAGGTTAGCAATAATTGCATAGGCTAAAACCCTAAAGCCAATTCACAGTCGATTAAACTTATATATTAGGTGGTATCAAGTCTAAATGATCTGTTCCACTGTTACCGAGACTTTAACTGGTTTGATTGACAGATTGGTGCCAGAATATAGTCTGATGAAGGGAAAGACTCTTTCAGTAAAGTTATGTGTGAATGTGTGTATCAGTGTGTTACTCTCAGGATCAGAGAATGACAGTGTTCCTCTGTTACAGTCCAGCTGAACTCTGATAGTCTGGAACTTCTGCTTCACTTGGAGGAGAGTAAATCCCTCTAGTGGTTTTCTTGATTTATATGTATCATCGTTCTTAAATATTCCCCAGATTCCATCCCAGGGATTATATCCCTTCCTGGAGACAGACTCTGGTAACACACCTAACATCCATTTTGTATTATCACCAACCTGAATATCCCAGGTGTGGGAACCTGAGGTGAAGCCCTCCGAACCTACAACACATGTACACTTATCAAACCTCTCTGTGATGTCAGGAAGCTTCTGTGTGTTATTTAATCTCACACTGGTCAGATCATCAGACATGAGGAGGTCTGTGTGAGCAGTGTTGGGGTCCAAAATAACAGGACCTAAAGAGAGAGAACAGAACACAGATATGATATACAATAAATATATAAAAATGGCATGGCACTGTAAACAATTCTGTAACACATGGTGCAAAACACTACAGACATCGTGCATGTGTTACACACATTGGCCAATGATGAAACACTCTGCAGTCAGCATGTCCATTCAATAGTTAAAACACACACGACATTAGCAACACCCCGCACACACAGTAAAACACTTAACCGGTAATTGAACACCAATAAGTCATTATATATATATAATTCCGGTATAAGCACTTGTCGTGAAACAATTGCAAATATGGAGGCTGAAGGACCAAGGGGAAGGAAAAGACGAGGAACAGACGGGAAGAGGGAGAGGAGAACGAGGAAGGGACTGGTGAAAAACAGACATCGGGACTGAAAGGCAATGCGGGGGCAAAATCACCATGTGTGCCGCCATTAATAGTCAGGGGGTCCTCCATCACCATGCCACCCTGGGCCCCTACAACACTGCACACATACTGACATTTCTGGATGCACTACATGCCGCTGTCACATAGGACGGACCAGGGCAGCCCATGTTTGTTGTCATCTGGGATAATGTCAGTTTACACCGGGCTGCTCTGGTCTGGGACTGGTTCGCCAACCACAACCATTTCACGGTGCTGAACCCGCCCGCTTATTCCCCGTTCCTCAACCCGATCAAGGAATAATTTTCGGCATGGCGGTGGAAGGTCTATGACCTGCGAGCAATGGAGGAGGCATGCAGAGACATCGAGGTGGGGTCAATCCATGGGTGGATATGCGACGCCCAGCAATATTTACCCCGTTGCTTGGCGAGGGAGAACATCCCCTGTGATGTGAAAGAGGTGGTGTGGCCCGACTTCAATCGACGGGGTAATCTCTGACTTGTAATGGGAGTTTTTGTGCTACCTGTATACAATGTATCACTGTCACTGAGGTTTGGTTGCGGGAATAAAAATGGTTAAAAACTACAAATGACAAATGTGTCTTGAGTAAAGTTGACCAGTGTGTTGTGTCTGTTTCACTGTTTATTGTTCATGTACGTGTGTTCCCTATCGATCTGAAGAGGGCCTTTTGAAGTCAGAGTGTTAAGTTATGATTGCAGAATGTCTTTTGACATGGAAGTTAGATGTTAATCTCCAAGTGTTGTGTAAAGAATTTGTGTGTGTTCGATGAGCCAAATTTAGCATTTTGTGTGTTAGCAATTGGAAAAAACTGTAAATGTATGTATATTTATTGTATCTTCGTTTTATAATTTTATGTTCTCTTGATGACAAAATACACCAGTAATTTTCTTATTATAAACATAAAACAACACTCACTATACTGAACTGTCCCCTGCATCTTCTCCCAGACTCTGAACTTCAGGTTTCCTAGGTGTTTGGACACATCTATCAACGCCCCTGAAACTGTCTTTGGGTCTGGTAGAATACATTGGGCTCTAGAAGAGTTAGAGCTGTTGTTAGTGAGGCTGGAGTCAGAGTCAGATATGAATCAAGCTTCATTTGTAGAGCAGATTTTGGGTAAAATGTACAAATAATAAAATGTCACATGGAAAAGAGAGTCACATGAGAAACGAGGAGAACATGAAGAAGCCAGCAGCAGGTGGTGTGCTGAGGAACAACATGTTGCTGGTTTGAATCCTCAAACTGATTAACATAAATGTATTATTGTGCCCTTGAGCAAAATCAATTGTTGGGTAATATCATCTGAAACATAACAACAATGTAAATATAGAAAATTAACAAGCTCACCTTTTCACTGTGATTGAATAGTTCTATAGGGGAACAAGACAAGTACATTTTGTACATTCGTACATTTTATAAATGTAATTATTTTTTCATCATTAACTAAAGCTTTAGTTTCTAACCTGTAGAAATGAGACGTCTTCAGCTCTCAGCTCCTCCTCTAAAGCTCTGATTGTGTCTGAAAGTGATGAAATCTCTCTGTTCATTTCCTCAATCTTCTTCTTCATCATCTGACTCTTCTGCTCCTCTTCCTCCTTCAGTGCAGCTATCCTGGCCTCTTCTTCCTGTCGTAGAAACTGGTGAAGCTTCTCAAACGCGTCTTTGATCTGCCTCTCTGTGTGCTGGGCCTGGCTCTAGAGACACACAGAGATATATGTAAGAGTTGATCAGAGGGAATTTAATCCTGCCTTGGTCTCCTGGGCTACATCTTTTTTTGGAGGCCCCTTGTTTGGCATTATCGACCTACAACCTGCCAGTCTAACCTTTAATGGACACACTGATTCACAATTTGCATAAGCAAAATACAATTTCAACCTCTTACGCACAGGATGCGCAAGTCACAGTTATTTTCTCATCAACTGAGCATCAAACTAGCTGACGTACAGCCAAGTAAATAGAATTATGTTTGAAAGGTTACCATAAATAAAACACTGCTACACACAATAACACAATTCAGCACCCCCACTTAACAGCAATACATTACAGAGCAAAAATAGTACAAATCACTATTCCAAGTAAAGTCAACAGTATATATATATATATATATAGTTATATAATATATCTGACAATATTTCTTATTAAAACAAAACCTCTGCACCTCAACAACACAAGAACACAGTGGTTTGCAATTAAAACACTGCAACATGAACAAAATACAGGAAACCAACTAATAGTTGTCTTATTTTTAGATGTTTTTTCTTCTGGTCTTCTTTGCCGAAAAGTCCTTGATTATGTCCTTAAAGTTCAGATCACGAAGAAGGTTATGCTCAATTGATATAAGTGTGAGCTGGCTCACTCACATCGTCAAAGATATACGTAGACCTATGTCCACATTTGGAAATACTGGCTGTAGTTTCCTTTGCCTTATGCATTTGAGTAGTTCAATTATCGATTATTAGGGTTCAACGACGAAGTGGTAGAACCCTATTGTTTTTGTGTTGAATGGTTAATATTATTATTATTTGTTGTCTGCCACGCTGGTTTAAATTCCCGTGAGCTGGAATGAGCTAGAAACATGAAACTTGGGGAAATAACTGGAAATGGTATCTAAGTGCTTTCATAGAAATATGAACCCAATCGGCAACACGGTGGCGCTGTAATTAAGGCTTCAAAATGTAAACTTTGAAAGGCCACGTCCCTCACACCGTAAGTCCGATTGACTTGAAATTACTCACACAGTTGCAGCTCAGTGTGCTCTACAAAAAAGCCTCAAGGACCATTAAGGTCCGCCTACAAAAAATGTCCGCCATTTTGAATTTTTTGAAAAACACATTTTTGACATCTCCTCCTAAACCGTAGCTCCGATTGCCACCCAAATTTCAGTGAATCATCAATGGACCACGTGTATTAAAAGCAATGAATAAACCATGTCGATATCCCAATCACTTTTCTAGTTATTGACCAATGAACTTTGAAAGGGGTGTGGCTCTGGACATTAATTAACACAAATGAGCAACCGTAAGGCCAATCATCACAAAACTCACAGGATATGTTCAGATAAGTGCCCCAGACATACCCCAACACTTTCATATACATGCACCACCAGTGGGTGCTACAAGCGCAAGATAGGTGAGTAGCAATACACAAATCATACTATTACAGTTTTTTCCGATTGCTAAAACACAAAAAGTGAATGCTCAGACCAAAGCGTCGAAACCGTAACCTTTGCATGCATTTGGTACACTCAGGCACCAAATGAATAAACACAATGTTGGCATGGCACTGTAAAGAATTCTGTAACACACGGTGCAAAACACTAAACACATCGTGCATGTGTTACACACTTTGGCCAATGATGAAACACTCTGCAGTCAGCACGTCCATTCAATAGTTAAAACACACATGACATTAGCAACACTCCCGCACACATCGTAAAACACTTAACCCGTAACTGAACAGCAAACAGTCACTATATAATTCAGGTATGAGCACCTGTCGTGAGACAATCGTGAATTTTTTTTATTTTATTTTTCCTTTATTTAACCAGGTGGGCACGTTGAGAACAATTTCTCATTTAAAACGGCGACCTGGCCAAGATAAGGCAAAAAGGTGCAAGTGCAGACAGTGTTACACACAAACACAAATACACAAGAATTACACAAAGGGTAAAGTAAGGAATAAAGAAAAAAATACAGTCAAAATTGAACGAGGTAGGTGTAAGTACATGTACAATTAGTGCAAATAAATCAGAGATTCAGAAGTAGATTGAATTGTATACAGTGACAGGTAAATACAATGAACTAGTTCACACTAGTTTGACTGTGCAAATGGTAACAGTGCAAAAAACAGTTGGTGAATAATATATTCAAAAAGTATAATACTGCTCAAGTCAGTATATACAAAGGTGCTTATTTTTGGCAAAATGCTAAGGTAGTGGATCAGATAGGGAGAGGTAGTGTACATGTGAAGGGGGGGGGGATCAGCAGGTGCAATGGTTAGACAGAAGCTCTGATAATCGTGATTTAAAGGAAGTGA
>JACXGM010033291.1:0-12333 GCA_016801145.1 Umbra pygmaea
GGAATACATAACCAGAACACTATACAGACACCCTAAATGAATAAACCCTAAATGAATAAACCAACACACTGGGGAACTAAGGAATACATAACCAGAACACTATACAGACCCCCTAAATGAATAAACCAACACACTGGAGAACTAAGTAATACATACTATACCAACACAGGAACGGGAAGGGAATCAAGACAAACTGTACTTTAACATGACTAGCAACTTAGTTGTTATGAATCCTCAATGATTTTTTAAGAATGTGCTTTATTAGCCTGAGGCAACACTAAATAGGTTAAATGTGTCATTTATTTATATTACATACATATAATAAAATATAACTTTTTTTATCACCAGAACTATAATCTAGTTCTAAAGGTCCTGTCCTGTAAAAGTCCATTGGTGACTGCTGAAGTGAGCCTTATAATCTACATTTAGAAATCTGACTATTGAACATTTCCTGCATGTCTGTCTATGTGGCGTATTATGAAATGTCTTTTACATTAATTTAGCAGACACTTTTTATCCAGACTTAGCCCAAACATTTAAATAATGGCATGCATTTTGGCATTGCACATTAATTTGAGGGAAGTACTACATTTAGGTAGACAAATATATTTGATCTTTGATTTATTGCATTTTTACCACCCTGTGAGTCTTTTGAAAATATGCTTTGTTTACTGGGGAATGTTAACGCATTTGTGGTTCCCAGGTAACTGTTACTAAGGGTATTAGTCATTGCTCCTCAGTCCAAAATTACATGAAAGTGAAGCAGTTCATTTTGATTTACTGTATGAGACTGTGAACGTGTGTCAGTATCCATATTGAAAAGAAAAATTCTTACCATTTACTTTTTTTTACCTTTATTTACCAAGTGGACCGATTGAAAATGTATTCTCTTTTGCAATGGGTCCTGGTCAAGAAAAAACATTTAGAGAGCAAAAAACCGCAGATAAGTTTTCTTGCAATAAACAAAAATATTAAAATTGTCAGAAAGAACCTATATAGAAAATAAATTCAAGCTATACAACAACATCATGTTATTACACATACTGTACCTTGGTTTGCTGACTGATTATCATATTATTCTGTACCTACAAAAAGGTATACCTCGTGTTTTTGGAAACACTGGAACAAATGTATATATGTGTTTTAATTATGGTGGAATGTGTTTATATTCTGTACTATGTGTTTTTGTATTGTGTCTTTGTATTTTATTTTATCTTATTTTATTGATATGGACCTATGTGTCTGAAATAAAGTTGATTGACTAAAGTTGATTGTACACCCAAAGTAGCCTGTTTTAAACATGAACTATATGGGTTTTTCTGTTTAAACCTATATGAATTTCAAAATTATTGAATTTCTGTCAATGCCAGAGGATTATTAGTATACTTTATACTTCCATTCTTTTTAACATACAGTACATTTTAGCTGACACTCTTATCCAGAGGGACAGTCTCCCGGAGCAACTTACGATAAAGTGCTTTACCCAAGGACACAACGACACTTGGCACAGTCAAGAATCGAACCGGCAAACTTCCAACTACAAGTCTGACTCCCAAACCACTGAACCATCTGTGCCCCAGTATTTTGTTGAAACACACATATAGTACAAAACAGACAGAAAACTTTCCTGAAATCCTGTCTATTTTTCTACATGCTCTATTAATCCACTGACATTAAACAATAAAGGTTTTGTTTTGGATCATTAGATCTACTACACTGTCTACACTAACAGACTTAATGGTAGGTTCTATCTGTATTTCAAACAAACACACACGAACTCACACACTCACAAATAAATGCACACATATACAGTATTCTCTTACACACACACATCATAACTGCTGATTCCAGATTCCTATTTACTTCTCTTTGTTGCACAGCCTTTATTACTACAACCCAATGTAAACAATCCCACCTACCCACCTGATTAAAATACAACAAATGATTATATCTTTATTCATATTTTGGCCTGGCATTTAATTTAAGCTATTCAGTGTCATTGTTGTAAGTGAACCAACAATTCATAGTTTGAACAAAACCTGAAACTGCTGAACAAACCTGAAACCTGAATCTTGAATAGACACACAAATCACATTTGTTTTCTCTTACTTATCCTTGCCAAATTATTTCTATCCCCAGATACCTTTCACGCCTTGTGTGGTACCTGTTAAGTAAGCAGAACTTCTAAAGTCGTTTGTGCATCTCGACTATATGCCGTAGCGGTCATGGCAACCTGGGTATGGCAATTTGAAAACAGACTGCAGCCCACTGAGCGAGCTCCATATGCAGTAGAAAGAAAAGGCATGAGGCAAGAGGAGCAGATCAAGGCAAATGTTAGGTCTGGGTCCAATAGTACAAGTTCTACAGCCATGCAATACTTGGCATACCAGCCAGTGCTTCCTACTGTAAACAAATACTTGCAACAGAAGTGGGACAAGGCCTCTTATGAAATGCATCTACAAAAGGTAAGTGATCTGATGCTAAAATCAAAGGATATGTATAGTATTGTAAATTGACTATATTAGTTTAAGATTGTAAAGTACAGTTACCCCAAATATTGGCACCTTTGATAAAGATAAGCAAAGTATTTTGTATAAAAAACACATGTAAAGCATATTTAAAGGGATCTTAGACCAGCAGTTTGGTAGTAGTGATTCATACATTGAAGTAATAATACAGTGGTTTCTTTGTTTTATAATTTTATGTGAAGGTAAAGTCAGCAAAGCCTACCATTGACACAACTGCACCAAAAACATATGGTCATCTAGCCCTCAAAAAGAAGAAAAAAACGGTAATGTAGAACCTCTAGCGTTAGGCTTTTACAACATGTCCTCTCAGTTGAAGCAAAGATTGTTTTTTCTTCAATATTAAGCTCCACATGTCACCCGGGTGCTCCACAAGACCACATGTCACCCGAGTCGCCGATTCTTTTTGCGCTGTTTACCTGACACGGAAGCCTTTAGTCGGGATTATTACGTTCACCAACTATAATTCTGCGACTGAATTTACAGGTGCCCGATATGAACACAAGGAGTCAGTAGAGAGCGATGTTGTAGGATAGATGACCTGACTTATCTAACCCAATTCCGGCCAGCGCTATGCCAATTTTGCACTGCCTCATGCAAGAGGCCCAGGGAAAGTCAGAGAACCTATAGTCAGGTTCGAACCCATGACCATCATGACGTAGACTGTCCTCCAATGCAGCCCACTATGCCACGTGGACCCCAACATTTCAGACTTATTGGAACAAAGATTGGTTTCTAGTTTTTCACACTAAATTGACCTACATAGCTGATCTCAATCACAATGACATTTTGAATACTATGTACATAGAAGCAAAATAATACTGAATAATATACAGTCAACCTTCATTAGGTACACCTGTTCAACTGCTCGTTAATGCAAATATCTAATCAGGCAAATAAGTGGTAGCAGGTCAATGCATTTAGGGATGTAGGCGTGGTCAAGATGATCTGCTGAAGTTCAAACCAAGCATCAGAATGGGGAAGAAAGGTAATTTAAGTGGCATTGAATGTGACATGGTGGTTGGTGCCAAACAGGTTGGTTTGAGTATTTCAGAAATGTTTTCTCTACTGAGATTTTCCTTGCAACCATCTCTACGGTTTACAGAGATTGGTCAGAAAAAGAGAAAATATCCAGTGAGCGGCAGTTCTCTGGCCGAAAATACCTTGTTGTTAGCAGAGGTCATAATAGAATAACCAGACTGATTCAAACTGATAGGGATGCAACATAAACTCAAATAACCACTTGTTACAACCAAGGTAGGTAGTTCTGAAGGCAAAAGGGTGTTCAAACTGGTCCTTGCAAGGTGTACCTATGAAGTGCCTATGAGTGTACTGTATATAGAGGTCAGAAATATCCACACCCTTCATCTTGATTTCTCAATTTCATCAAAAATATTTTGAAATTGGAGCAACTGCAAAATGTGTTCAGGTGATTTGATCATGAAATAAGTTGATTATCACAGTGCTCTGGAGCTCAATGTTCAACCTAGTATTCTGAAACTGGGTTTCCATCAAAATTGTAGGTCTTCCAGCCAGATAACAACCCATAACAAATCCAAAAGCACTTAGCTGGAATCTAGCAGCATATTGCCCTGTATTCCACTACAGGTTTGACCTGGTCGGTCCCTGGATGGGGGATCAATGTTGCTTGAAGTGGTGTTGGAGGCTCAGACGGGGGCACTGTTCACTCTTGTCTAAGGATAATTTTAAATGCTGCAGGGCAGTGATGGGGACATCTGCGCTGCATAGGGTGTTGTCTTTCAGATGGGACATTACATGGGTGTCCTGACTCTCTGTGGTCACTAATGACCTCATGGCACTATTCGTAAGAGAAGGGGTGTTAATGCCCTCATACCATCATGGCAATCTAATCATCCCCAGCTTTCAATTGTCAACTTGCCTGGTAAAAAAAGGCAAACTAAATCAACAATTGGTGCAGCTGAACAGTCAGCCAAGTTACCAGTAAAGACGTGCAGGATGTTTTACTGATGATTACAAGAATGATTTAACTATAGCGATCTTTCTCAAAGGACTTGCAAACATATATTAGGTATTGGTACCAACATACTATACATCTCCATGCTAAGTTTTAAAAAGAATGTTTTTAAACTTACTGTAAGTTTCAGAAAGGTTAATTAGTTTAATATGTGAAATGCTAATGAGAATATGTGGAAACCAGGTTGAATGGAGTAAATGGTAAAATTACTGGTAATTATTACAAAGGTCAAAATATGTTTGGCTAAAACTCAGCAAAATAGCATGCAGATACAAAACCTTGTCACAGAAGCCAGTGTGTCAGGGCACGCTGACATTGAACATGGTCCTGCATGGGGCAGTGCAAATGAGTACCTTGTGTGGACGGGTGGATTGTCTTGTCAATTCACTCTCTACCGACTCCTTATGTAGGTAAGAACACCAGTAGTTTCAAGTTTGGTTTTATTGTGTGGCGCGTATCAACTAAAGACTTCTATTTTGAATAAGATTTGTGATAAGAATTAGACCAGCTTTGGAACTTATGCTTGGAGGAAGCATGTAATATTTTTTGGACCATCCTGCACTAGTCCTGCTGTGTAATAGCAGATGAGAGAAGGTCAATGAAGAAATTGGACATGAGAAATGTAGAGAGGTGTACCTGTTTTGTTTATGTTTAAATATCTTTACTTCACATTTTGTTGTTTTCTTAATGTTTTGTTCAAGCTTGAGGAGGACAGCATGTCCAAAATTCAGAGGGAGAACAACATGCTTCTTGAGAAAATATCTCAGATTCAGAGGACTACTGGTTACGTTGACAACAGGAATGAATATGAGAGTAAAAGGTAGCATTTTCCTCCAGTCCCTTCAGTGATTGGGAGTACCTTTAGGGTGTTATCAGCAAAAGTATTCAACTTTAATATTCATATTTATGAATATACATAGAAGTAAATATATATACATTTATAGAATAGGGTATGCCCAACCAAACACTCTACCTTGACAAAGAACTATATATATATATATATATAGTTCTAGAATATGGTATTTTTTGCATTTACAGTATACCTATATATAATTTGTCTAATAGGCGGCACAATATTTAAATTAATGTGAAGTGTTTACTATTTTCTATCAGACTTTCTCCATTGTGTTGTATAACGTTACACTCTACTGGACACAATTGGCACAACACTGAAAACAATTTCAAATACAGTTTTGACACAAAATGTAATGTAGATATTTAAATGTTTTTCAAAACATTTGTTTTATAACAAATATTCCAATTCAAAGTCTTTTAGTAAGCTGATGATACATTTTGTGGGTCTGGCAAATTTGTGGAAAACATGCTTTTGCAAAATGGAGCTATAAATTTGTAAATGTGTAAATATGTAAATCAACTGGAATCAAATGTTTATATACTCATCTCTTTTATTCCATTACCTTAAATGCTAAATCACCAATTCATATTTTTGCATAGGTTTTGTTTTTTCTGTCCCTATACATTGTTCACCACTAGCAACAACATTACACCAAGCTAACTTTAGAATGTGTGATATTGTGGCCTATACACAATAAAAACAATAAATAGTTACTAGTTACTTCCCCTGTGTATGTAGTCTTTGCAGAGGGATGCAACAGCAGGAGTGGCTCCGTATCAACAAAGAGAACCAGTTGATCCTCCTTCGCCTGACCCAGTGCCAGTCTTGCTATAGCGTAAATGACTGGCATGACAACTGGCTTAAGACAGTGAAGCTCATGGAAAACATTACACGCTACCCACAAAGAGTTACTGACAAAAAGGTGAGTTCTGCGCATCAGCAGATTTAAGACCTACACAAAATAATAATTGAAACATACTGCCAGCAGAAGTGGTTGCCCCCCCCCCTGCAACTACAAAAGCTGCCACTCTTCTGGGAAGGCTTTCCACAATATTTTGGAGTGTGCCTGTGGGTGTTTGTGCCCATTCAGCCAAAATAGCATTTGTGTGGTCAAGCACTGATGTTGGACAAGAATGCCTGACTTGCAATTGCCATTCCAATTCATCCCAAAGGTGTTCAATGGGGTTGAGATTAAGGCTTTGTGTAGGCCACTGGAGTTCCACCATGTCTTTATGGACACCACTTTGTGCACTGGGGCACAGTCATGCTAAAATAGACAAGGGCCTTTTCAAAAATGTTGCTACAAATTTGGAAGCACCCAATTGTCTAAAGTATTTGTTTTTTATCCTGTAGCATTGAGATGATCCTTCACTGGAATGCAGGGCACTGGAACTAAGCCCAAACCCTAAAAAACAGCCTCAGACTTTTATCGCTCCACCATTAGTAGGGGTGTCAACATACTGCTATAAGTGAGTCTTGACATCCTGTGGTCACTAAAAATCCCATGGCACATATCATAAGAGTATGTGTGTTAACCCCAGTGTTCTGACCAAACTTCCATCAAAAACCTAATCATCCCCAGTTCTCAAATGATTCAACCCTTACCGTGGTGCCAGAGGTTTGTGAACCCTTTGGAATTGTCTATATTTCTGCATAAAGTCCTAAAAGTAAATAAAGACAACCCAATGAAATTAATTAGAAAAAAAATATTATTTGTATCATTTAATTAATTGGTCATTTATTGAGGAAAATGATCCTTTATTACATATCTGTGAGTGGCAAAAATATGTGAACCTTTACTTTCAGTATTTGGTGTGAACCCTTTGTGCAAAAATAGCTGCAACTAAATGTTTCCAGTAACAGTTGCTCAGTCCTGCACATCAGCTTGGAGGAATTTTACACCATTCCTCCATACAGAACAGCTTCAACTTTGGGATGTTGGTGGGTTTCCTCACATTCCATAACATTTTTGATCTTATTGAGTTCAGGACATTGACTTGGTCATTCCAAAAATAAATAAATTACTTTTTTCTTCTTTAACCATTCTTTGGAAGAACGACTTGTGTGCTTATGGTTGTTATCTTGCTACATTTACATGTCACATATCTACATAAAGATTAGACACACAGGAATGTAGAAAATGTCTTCATTTTATAGTAGCTATACCAACAATAATCATTTGCCTTGTACACATGCGCCTCAAATAAAATGTTGACTAGAAACACGGCTAACAACCTCATATTTTAGGTTCTACATATATATGTATATATATATATATATACAGAGCTTAAAAAGTCAGGAATCTATCAGATGTCTCCATTTTACAATAGCTATAATGACCATAACATATCACAGCATAATGTGAGCTATGTGCCTAGTAAACAATGATATTCTTTGTTTTTGCCTAAAAAAAGTGGATTAAAATCAAAGCTCACATATGCAATATTTATGTTATATATATAAGTTCCATATTTTTTTGAAGCTTAAAACCTTAGGAATTTAGCAAATGTCTTGGTTTTACAATAGCTATAACAACGAGATAATTATTAGTCATAATGTAACTTACATTACCAGTAACAAAAGCTATTCGCTTCTACACTCAGCTGGCCGTTTTTGCACCTCAAATAAAATAAAATGCTTTACAAAGCTTAAAAAGTCAGGAATCTAGTAGATGTCTCCGTTTTACAATAGCCATAATGACCATAACATAACACGGCATAATGTGAGCTATGTGCCTAGTAAACAATGACATTCTTTTTTTTGTCTCATAGAAAATACAATGTGGATTAAAATCAAAGCACACAAATGCAGTATTTAAGTTATATAAACAGGTCCTTCTCAAGAAATTTGCATTTTTTTGTTTTGTATTACAAACACTTCTTTTATTGGTCAGATGAAATATGCTAATTCTTTGAGATAGGAATTTTGGGTTTTCATGAGCTGTATGCCTAAATCATCAGTATTAAAACAATAAATGACCTGAAATATTTCAGTTGGTGTGCAATGAATCTAAAATATATGAAAGTTTAATTTTTATCATTACATTATGGAAAATAATGAACTTTATCACAATATGCTAATTTCTTGAGAAGGACCTGTACAAGTCCCATATCTTTTTAAAGCTTAACAAAAAACGTTTCAGTTTTACAATAGCTATAACAACAAGATAATTATCTTTACAAAGCTTAAAAAGTCAGAAATCTACCACGTCTCGATTTTACAATAGCTGTAACAACCATAATAAAACACAACATAATGTGAGCTATGTGCCTAGTAAACAATGACATTCTTCATAGATTCCCAGTAATTACATAGAGCATAGTATTCCCAGGTAAAGTAAGCCTTTTTTTGTATGTATCACAGCTTCCTGACTTCTGAACAACCATGTGAACCATCTTATGACCCGGATGAAAATGTCATAATTTGCGTTTCTTGTGGAAATATATTTTTACACATAGCACAATTGCTGTTCACCCCATCATTCAAAAATTTTAGACATACAGTGGGTACGGAAAGTATTCAGACCCCTTTAAAATTTTCACTCTTTCTTTCATTGCAGCCATTTGATAAAATCAAAAAAGTTCATTTTATTTCTCATGAATGTACACTCAGCACCCCATCCTGACAGAAAAAACAGAAACGCAGAAATTTGTGCAAATTTATTAAAATAGAAAAACTGAAATATCACATGGTCATGGTATGTTGCCATTACTTGAGAGACATGATTTGATTTGGTTTCCAGGACCTCAATATATGGCATTGTAGTTCTCTTTCAAAGAAGATGTAGAAAAATAAAAACAGAAAATGATTATGCATTTTCTTTATTTTATCTTGTGCCATATTCACTGTGTATAGTGTCTTTCCGGTTACACTTTATTTGGAGAGTCTGACATTCCATCTGTATGTGCTCTACAGATAGTTTGTTGATGATATGACTATCAACAAACTATCAATAAGCCATCTGTTGATAAGCAACTAATTGTGTATTTTAAGGGTAGGGGTAAGTTTAGAATATGTTTTAGGGTAATGGTTAAGGTTAGGTTTAACATAAGGGGAATGGTTAAGGTTAGGATTAGGGTTAGGGTTAGTAGATAGGTTGTTAAAATGTTGTTGACAGTATGCAGATAATATGTAGAGCATCTAGAGATGGACTCTCAAAATAAAGTGTCTTTCCTTTTAAAAAACATCAATTATATGTATGTTCTTCCTTCAGGTCCAGTGCCACAAGAAGTTAACTTTGGGTATGTTTTTTTAGGCAGAATTTGACAAAAGGGGATGATTCTCAAGAGGTTAAAGAACAATGAATTGCCTAACTCATGTCTTTACAGATATTTTTCAAATTAAAACTGGATGATCTGGAACTCAAAATGTTAACTGTACCAGTATTAGTCTACGCACATCAGATAATTAGTAACATTAACTGTAAAATGAGAAACCAAAGTATATCAGTAGCCTATGTGATTCCTTAATTCTCATATTGACTAGCCTGTATACTACAACAGCATAATACATTTACAATAGTTTTCAACTAGCCTATATACTACCACAGCATATTACATCTACACTTTTTATATTTTAGTCATTTAGTTGACACTCTTATCCAGAGCAACTTAGGTTAAAGTGCCTTGCCCAAGGACACAGCGATATTTGACCTGCACCCTGACAACTTTAAGTCTACCAGACTTCTTGAAATGCAGTTATGGCTTTTGGTTTTGGTGTGCCACCCCAAGATTTTCAGTGGCCCCATCTGGCCACCCCTATGAAACATTTCTGGGGGAGCCACTGCTTATTTAAACCAAAAAGTTATATTTTGATTACATTCATCCACAAAAAAAATTCCAATGGCCTTCTGGCTTGATGATGTTATCTTGAGCAAAGTTTTTTGTTTGGAGAGAAGTGGCTTTCTCCTTGCAACCCTGCCATTTTTTTTCAGTGTTCTCCTGACGGTGGACGCATGAACTTTGACATTAGCCACTGTGAGAGAGGCCTTTAGTTGCATAGACGTTACCCTGGGTCCCTTTGTGACCTCACAGACTATTACGTGCCTTGCTGTTGAAGTGATCTTTGTTGGTCGACCACTCACTAGAGTTGTCATCAGGCCTAAAAACTGAGCCCAGTCCGAACCAAGCCAGCAAAGATAAGGCCCCGAGCCAAAGCCCAGTCAGACGTCACAGAACTTAAAGGTGCTATATGTAAAACGGACAGCCAGTGTTAAAAAATGGGTACTACAGTTCAAATTCAAAATACTTGAGTTGTATCCCTCCGCCCCCTCCTCCCCAGAATCGAAACTAACGTGACAAACAAGATTAGCGCAATCATGACAAGTGAACCATGCTTTACTACGTCTAGAGTTTTTTTTTAGGTTGTGTAGAATCTCTATGATCTTGTTCGTTTGTTTGCTGCTTCCATGGCTGTAGCGCGCTGGGTTTGCGTTTTTACAGGTATGCCTGGCAATCCGTTCGTGCTGTCAAAATGGGCAGTTGATTACATCACACAGGCCAAAACATAAACATAAATTCCGTCACGGAACGTACTTTTCCAAAAGAAAAAGTACTGACATTAGCATTGTTTCAGAAAATATAGTATTTCAGCTTAACCATCTATCCATCTTCATCCGCTTATCCGTGATCGGGTCGCGGGGGCAGCAGCTCCAGCAGGGGACCCCAAACGTCCCTTTCCCGAGCAACATTAACCAGCTCCGACTGGGGGATCCCGAGGCGTTCCCAGGCCAGGTTGGAGATATAATCTCGCCACCTAGTCCTGGGTCTTCCCCCAGGCCTCCTCCCAGCTGGATGTGCCTGGAACACCTCTCTAGGGAGGCGCCCAGGGGGCATCCTTACCAAACCACCTCAACTGGCTCCTTTCGACGCAAAGGGAGACGCCCGCCACCCTCCTGAGGAAACCCATTTCGGCCACTTGTACCCTGGATCTCGTTCTTTCGGTCATGACCCAGCCTTCATGACCATAGGTGAGGGTAGGAACAAAAATGGCCGGTAGATTGAGAGCTTTGCCTTCTGGCTCAGCTCTCTTTTCGTCACAACGGTGCGATACAATGAGTGGAATATCGCCCCCGCTGCGCCGATTCTCCGACCAATCTCCCGTTCCATTGTTCCCTCACTCGCGAACAAGACCCCAAGGTATTTGAACTCCTTCACTTGGGGTAAGGACTCATTCCCTTCCTGGAGTAGGCACTCCATCGGTTTCCTGCTGAGAACCATGGCGTCAGATTTAGAGGTGCTGATCCGCATCCCAGCCGCTTCACACTCGGCTGCAAACAGACCCAGTGAGTGCTAAAGGTCACAGGCCGATGATGCCATCAGGACCACATCATCTGCAAAAAACAGCGATGAGATCCTCAGCCCACCGAACTGCAACCCATCCCCACCCCGACTTCGCCTCAATATCCTGTCCATAAATACTACAAACAGGATTGGTGACAAAGCGCAGCCCTGGCGGAGACCAACCCTCATATGAAACGAGTCCGACTTACTGCCGAGAACCCGGACACAGCTCTCGCTTTGGTCATACAGAGATTGGATGGCCCTAAGAACGGATCCCCTCACCCCATACTCCCGCAGCACCTCCCACAGTATCTCCCGGGGGACCCGGTCATACGCCTTCTCCAAATCCACAAAACACATGTAGACAGGATGGGCATACTCCCAGGCCCCCTCCAGGATCCTTGCGAGAGTAAAGAGCTGATCCGTTGTTCCACGACCAGGACGGAATCCACATTGTTCCTCTTCAACATGAGGTTCGACTATCGGCCGAACCCTCCCTTCCAGCACCTTAGAGTAGACTTTACCAGGGAGGCTGAGAAGTGTGATACCCCTGTAATTGGCACACACCCTCTGGTCCCCCTTTTTGAACAGGGGAACCACCATCCCAGTTTGCCACTCCTTTGGCACTGTCCCAGACTTCCATGCAATGTTGAAGAGGCGTGTCAACCAAGACAG